>LPNX010615048.1:0-16479 GCA_001517045.1 Pseudotsuga menziesii
ATCTAAGGTTAAGGGGCTGATCCATCCATACATCCATTCAATCCACCCGAGGCTTCTAAGGTAAGGGCTACATTCGTGACTCACTACGTGATTCTTGGGGATCTAGGTCCTCTATGCGCTGGTGATGAAGGACTTCCTGTACGTGTGGCTCAATTAGGCCTCCTCTACGTTGTAGCTAACTGAAGACGACCCCTCTCCTCAAAGTGTATCGTAGTATGTATCCCCAATTATTTCCCTTCGCTATGTCAACAGACTGAGACTGACCTGTGGGTATGTATGGGCTCCCATTGAATCTGCAAACGATATAGACTTGTTAAGGGGCAGCGAAGGACAATCTGTAAGATCCTAATATGTCTTTGCAGATGATCCAGGTAATTTTTTTTTTTAAAAAAATTCAAAACCCATCGCTTAAGTGACGGCAGCAAGTATTTTTTTTTTTAAAATACCAAGATCCGTGGATATAGCGACGATTATCCATGGATACAGCGACGGAAATCCGTGGATACATCGATGGCAGCAAGTATTTTTTTTTTTTAAATACCAAGATCCGTGGATATAGCGACGATTATCCGTGGATACAGCGACGAAGATCCGTGGCTACAGCGACGGCAATCCGTGGATACATCGACGACAAGCCGTGGATACATCGACGACGTGCCGTGGATACATCGACGATAAGCTGTGGATACATCGACGGTTAGGCGTGGATATAGCGACGGCTTAGGCATATAACCGAATGTAGAACATTGTCGCTCTTGCGACGCAAATTAGGGGTCGTCGCTATTGCGACGAAATAGTTTCCACGGAACAAAAAACACTTAGACGTGGCAATATCCACGGTTTTCCGTGGATATTGCCACGTTTTTCCGTGGCAAAATTGATCACTTGTACTAGTGACAACTACAAATCATGCAGAAATAATTGAAAGAGCTGAACCCTAAGAATCGGGATGTCTGGTGCACAAAATGCTTAACGGCTGGACACGCTAAAGATAACTGTCGACAAGACATAAGTCGACAGGACGTTCGATTTGTTCAGACAAAGTGCTTCTCTGAAATTTTCCAAGAACATGGAGAACACACAACGAAAGATTTCCCGTATAACATGAAAAATGGCAAAGCATCTTGGTGTGCAATCTGTGAAGTAAAAAGTCACGCCACAGCTGACTGCCACTTAAACTTAAAGAATTGACAAAGCTACCAAGCAGTCTACCAGAAAAATGTAGTTGCACAGAACAACGATAACAACCAATCAAGCAATGATCAAAACGAACCGAATAACCAAATATATGAAGGTCGTCAATATGAGCGCCGGTTCGACAACTGTCATGGAGGATATGGAGGTCGAGGTCGATTCTCTGGGAATCGTGACAATCGACCATGTCGGCCCATCCAGTGTTTCACATGCTATAAAGAAGTTCATCGATATGCGGATTTCCCAAACAAGGACAAAACCTATTTAAAATTTGCACTAGTTGTGGAGCCGGTGATCACTCATTAGAGGATTTCCCTACTATGCTTGATAAAATAAATACAAAGAAAAATGTTAATGCCTTGTCGTGCGTTCAAAAAAATGATGTAATCAATACGAAAAACCTGCATATAGTAACTCGACAAGGGACAAAATTTGGGAGTGATAATCCACACATAAGTAAAATAAAATAAAAGAACGATTATCCTAACCCAGCTAAACAAAAACAATTGTATAATGACGCAACAAATATATTTAAAGAATTTTCTAGACAAGAAGAAGCTGATGATAGTTGACAGAGCACAATTAAAGAATTAATACGTTTAGTACAAGAGGATAAAGTGGTATCTCAATTCATTGAATTACTGTATAATATTAAACATAATAATAATACAGAAAAACAAACAAAAAACATTTGCAATTTAAACCAAAAGGAAAAAAGTGATGCCGACCCACTTGTCGACCTAGAAATTGAAGGATACCATGTTCGACAATTTGTACTCGACTTTGGCTGACAAGTGAACATTATGACTCATGACACTTGGGAACAATTGGGTACACCTCGACTATATGAGTCAGAAATATACCTCAAATTGGCCAACCAAGGTCTGATTGAACTTGTCAGAGTTTGGAGAAATGTTGATACAACAATAAAAGGAATATCGACCAAAGTCGACTTTGAAATTATTGACCCTAAGGAAGGATCCAGTTCCTTCCCAGCTTTAGTAGGCTGACCTTAGGGAAGAAAAATGAAAGCATCAATATCTTTAGATAAAGAAAGGATAAAACTAAAGGGGAATGGACAGAATGTCATAGTACCTATCCATCCATCCCAAGGAGAACCTTGGATAGAACCTATTGATGAAGAAGTTGACATCTGACAATTATATCAAATACAAAATAATGAAGATTACATAGAACCCAATGTCTATGGCGAATTTCACTTAAGCAATCAAGATTCAATAGGATACAACTTAGACGCAGAATTATATGATTGGGAAGTTGAAAAATATGAGACACAAGCAATAGGTTGTTGGACCATTCAAATAGTGTAGAAGAAACCAGTCCAACAATGTTTCTTAGTTTCCACCATCCCAAAAATATTTGAAAGGAAAAGAAGGGAATACCCTACCTTAAAACCAAAAAATGTAAGTATCAAACAAATCCCGAGATACAAAGAAAGAGAATCACCAGTTATGCATATAGAACAAGTATCTAAAAAAATTGGTGAACATGGCCGACTATAAAGCCTAGTAGAAACCTTCAGAGGACAAGCTGCTAGATGGTGGGATACCCATCAATCAAGATTGCAGACATGGAAAACAGCTTCGACCTACTTTGTAGAAATATTCAAAGGAAAAAGGATAACCAAACAAGCCCAAATACATATGTTCATCCAAGGGCCGGACCCATAAGAACACATAAGAACATGCAAAAAAGAGTGGAAAAGACTTGGGTATAGAGACGAACATACATGGCCACACCTGTTTCCATCGATGCTATCCGACTTACCAAAAAAATGGTACAAAATGGAATAAGCATGGGGTGAAACATTTCAATGGCATGAACTTAGAGATAACTTCATCAAATACTTCAACTTTATACCACAAAACAAAAAGTTAGTCGGAACTAAAAAAAAATCAAAGCGTTTATAGAACCAACCTAACACAAAATTATGATCGACCTAACACATGTAATAACATACAAACCAAGACAATACCATAGTCAACAAGACTACAAATGGAAAATGAAAATCCGAAAGGGAAAATCTTTCGATGGAAATCATACCATTCAGAAACAACAAAACCAATTCGCATAGTACTTAAAGTCGAGACAGCCGACAAAGAAGATACCAACTGAATGACTGCAATAGAATTTCCTGCTACATTTTCTCAATTTAAAGAAGGGAGATGACCAATCAATGAAGCCAAAGCACTAGAATGGTTAGATGCCAAAGTGAAAACTAAATAATTTGACATATCAAACGACGATCGACCAAAAATGGCAAAAATTGGCGATTACTGGAGTGAAGAACAAAAAACCGAAATAGTAAACTTACTAAAATAATTCCAGGATGTATTTGCTAGAGACTACAAAGATATCAAAGGTCTAGTCCATGAAATGGGTGAAATGAAGATCGACATTAAACCTGATGTCTGACCTGTAAAGAAGAAGCCATATAAATTAGCTCATAAATATAAAGAGATAGTCAAAAAAGAGATTGATAATATGCTTGCAGCGGGAATTATCTACCCTATTGACCAATCGGAATGGGCAAGTCCAATGGTTGTACAACCAAAGAAACATGACCCGACAAAGCTAAGGATCTATGTCGACTTTAGAGAGTCAAACAAAGTTACCTTAACAAACCCATTCCCAACACGCTATGCAAATAAAATCTTAAATGAAGTTGCAGGACATGAATGCTACTCGTTTACAAATGGATTCTCAGGTTACAATGAAGTACCAATAGCCAAAGAAGACTAGAAAAAGACAACATTCGTATGTGAATTCGGCTCATTTGCCTACAGAGTTATGCCTTTTGGTCTAAAAAATGCACCTGTAGTATTTTCGAGAGTTGTGGTCAAAACATTTCAAGAATATATCTACAAAACAATGGTAGTATATTTCGATGATTGGATAATATACTCTATGTTGAAATATCACTGCAAATGGATAAGGCTCATATTGGAATGATGCCGGCAAATCCACCTATCTCTGAACATAAGGAAATGCATATTCTTAACTCCTACAGGGATACTATTAGGACACATTGTATGCAAAGAAGGCATCAAGGTCAACTTTGCAAAAATAAAAATTATCCTCAACTTAAAACCACCAGTGAACCCAAAACAAGTCAGGGTACTACTTGGTCATAAAGGATATTACAGGAAATTTATAAGATACTATTCAGATATGACCTATCCATTGGAAGAAATACTAAGAGAAGATCAGGAGTTCGACGGGACAAATGAATGTAACATATCATTTGAAACACTAAAAAGGAAGCTAGTAAAGGCACCCATTCTAAGGTTCCCGAATTGGTCGATCAAATTTCACGTACACATCGACACATCAGGCCTAGCAATAGGAGCGATCTTAACACAACCAGGGGACGATGGAATGGATTAACCCATAGTTTACAGCAGCAGAAAACTAAATAAGGCAGAAAGAAACTATTCAACAACATAAAGAGAAGCATTAGGAATGGTTTTTGCACTACAGAAGTATCGACATTACCTACTAGCCAACCCTTTCATCTTTTATACCGACCACCAAGCATTAAAATACATTGTAAACAAACCTTTACACCATGGAAGAATTTGTTGATGGCTACTACTATTCCAAGAATTCGAATTTGAAGTCGTTGTTAGACCAGAAAAATTAATTGACAGACCCGACCACTTGTCGCAAATTGACACAGGAGAGGAGCCGATAGGAGTCGAAGACGACATAACGGATGCACACTTATTTTTAATAGAAGTAGTCCCAGCAGAATTAGAGGAAATAGCTCAATTCTCAAAAAATGGTCAAGCACTAGAGGGCATGAGCACAAAAAAGAAACAAATCTTAGCCATGAAAGCTGCACCATATAGCCTCATAAATGGATTTTTATATAAAATGGGCATGGACGACATCCTTAGAAGATGTGTATTAGAACACAAAAGACATAATATCATGTATGAAGCACACTATGGACCGGCGGGAGGACATTTTCAAGTAGACACAACTACCAAGAAAATGCAACAGTCAAGGCTATGGTGGCCGACACTATACAAAGATTGTAAAACGTTTGTTAGCCAATGCGACAGATGTCAATGACTGGGTGGACCTCTGCCTAGTACAGAAATTTCTTTGATATTAGTGAACCCAAGTTTGACATTTGAAATTTGGGCCATCGACTTCATAGGACCATTTCTAATACCAACAAAAAGAACAGGTGCAAGGTACATAATAACCGCAGTAGAATATGTAACGAAGTGGGAAAAAGCATAACCTGTCAACACATGCTCTAGTGAAATAGTTGCTAAATTTATCTACGAAAATATAATTACTAGATTTGGATGCCCAATAACCCTAATCAGTGACCATGGTTCACACTTTATTAACAAAACCATGAAAGCACTAATAGACTAGTTCAAAATTGACCATCGACGTAGTATAGCTTATCACCCTCAGTCAAATGGAGTAATAGAGGCATTCAACAAAACATTAACAACGGGCCTAAAAAAATCTGCAACATCGACAAAGATGGTTGGGATGAAAAGATACCTGCAATACTGTGGGCTTACAAAACATCATACAAGCGTTCGATCGACCAAACACCATTCCAACTAGTCTATGGACAAGAAGCAGTTGTTCCACTACATTTTTTACAGCAAACACCTATCATAGCAGACATTTTACATGTCGATGTCGAAGAAGGTAGGAAGGACTGACTAATGCAATTAAGCAAGCTAGAAGAACACCGACTGATTTCTCTACAACATCAAGAAATCCAAAAACAACAGCAGAATGCTTGGCATGATCGCAATATCAAAAACAAAAATCTGTCAATAGGGGACCTCACCTTACTATACAACAGTCAAGTAAAAGAAAAACCCAAAAAGTTACACACATAATGGATGGGACCTTACGTTGTCGAAGAGATTCATGCCAACAAATCAGTTTGACTAAGGACGTTACAGGGCATAATATTTTGGAAACTTGTTAATGGTGCCCAACTAAAACGATAAAAAAAAAGAGACATACATATAACATCCATAACTGTCAGACAAAAACTATAAAAATCCAAAAAGACTAAAAACAACAAAACAGAACTAACACTCATAACCCAAGATGATAGGAAATCTCAAAAGATATAATAACCAACACTTCAACAACCGACACCAAACCCATCTACATACCACCATCGTCCATTCACATAATCGACATCGACAGATGACCCCGAAGGTCAAATCACGCCTTCATGACTACGGTCAGAAGGAGCGCCAAAATCAAATCGCCATTAACGAAAACTCCAAAGACCGCACTGGACCATCACTTCCACCATTAATACATCCATCGACAGAAACGTTGCCCGCTCCACCTATAAATATCGGACCAGAAAAAGATCATTTACCATATTTTGAAGAGATAGAACAATTCAGCAGTCAGAAAATTGAGAAATGAGAACTTGTAAGAAAATTCGACCAAGAGACCGACGAGATGGCCCCAAAGCAAGCCAGAGCCGCAGCTGCAACAAAAAAGGAACTACAATCAGCAGAAACCCCACTCATGAGACAACTAAGAAACATCAAGAACACCAAGGTGCAAGAAACCTCATGGCCAAAAACTTGGGCCGAAATCAAGGAATGGGCCTATGTTGACAAGAAACCAACACAAGAAGTAGAGAATATAAACCACAACTCCATTATGAACTACATGAAAAAACCATTCATGGCGAGTTCTGGAGGAACAAAAGAAACAGCGGTAAAATTCATTATCAATCGTTTACCATAATAGAAAATTTTACTTCGGCAAGCCAGTAGAAATATCTGGCGAAGTCTTATACAAGCTGACTGGTCTCTCAAACCAAGGCGACCCAGTCCCTATCGACATAAAAGAGGGACTGCTAGAATGACTAACTGGAACACCATCAAGAAAAAACTCAAAAGGGCTAATGATCAGTGAGATACAAGCCCTGATGCCACAAATCATGGCCAAAATCATAGCAACGGGGCTCACCCCTATAGGTCGAGAAAGTAACCTAAAGCTAGATATGTTAGAAGCAGTAGACACAATAGCAGAAATAGGAAAAGTGTACAGATGGGCTCAGTATATCACTAACATGCTCAAAATATCTGTGAAAAATGCCAGGAGTAGGTCAGGATTATAAGGTTCCCATCTCTAATACTCTAGATAGTATTGTACCACTTGTGCCCAGTCGGGGACAAGCAATTCCAAGAACCAACGAAATTCCACATGTGGAGGTTCAAACCATTTGCGCAGAATGGAACATTGAAGGAATTAGGAAACAAAAAAGCACTGTTGGAAAATTAGCTCCAAAACTTAAAAATCCAGACGACCAGATGGAGGGTGCCTTAGAACATCCGAAGAAGTCTGCTGAAAATAGCACACATCCAACTAGAGCTAGACCACACTGTAGTCTGGTATATGCAGGGAACAAAAGCAAAAGAAAAACCTCTCGACTATTACCCAATAGTCGAATATATCTTTGACGAGCTAGCTCGACAATCCAGTACAAAGTTATCAATACCAGAGAAGGCTAAAGAAGTAAGCGTAACAATTAAAGAACCACTGACTAACCAGGATAAGGAAGAGGACTATGAACTCCGACTACATATCAGCACCTTCGTGTCGAAAGAAACACTAGCAGAGGACACCAACAGACTACAATTAGCAATCATACCACCAACGACCCAAAGGGGAAGTACACCGATGGAGCAGTAGGTAACCAAACCAGATGAGAAAAATATCAATCCAGTTCAACCACAGGAGGGAGGAGAAGGACGAGAGGAAGACATTGAATCTAACAACCCAGAATACGCTATAACCAAAGATAAAATCAGAAAACTAGCAAGGGAAATAACAGCCACAAGAAAAAAGGAAACTTAGGAAAAAGGGAAGGGGAAGCACAAGCTTATCCTCTCAGAATCAGAAGATGAAGACGATCTAGTAGCTATGGCCGCCGACATCATAGAAGACACTGTAGTGAACAAAGTTTTGGTTGAGATGCAATTCAGACACTTTGTCGAGTCAAGAGCACAGCAAGGTCGATCGAAAAAGGTAAAAAGTACAAACACTTCAAAGGTTGAAAACATTGTTGATTTAGTTTCTACACCTCCACCCCCATATCCAACCCAGATTACATAGGAAGACAATCCACAGATACCCACCATAATCCCAGTCGACATTTGCAAATATGTTATGCCAAAAACCCTAAAAGAGAGGTTCGACCAGGACAGTGATTTCCAAGCATACATTAAAAAATTGCCTGGACTACTCACCTTTGTCCAGAGGATTACCACCAAATGTCCATCGATTGAAGCTAGTGGATCAAGGGAGCTCTTCCCTCAAAAACCTAGACAAATACCCCAGAAACCAAGATCTATGGGAATTATCAAGTCAACATTCTTGAGGAACCCCAACAAGATGTCTCAAGTTGTCACACGTCGCACCTCATCCTTTATACCTGTCGAAATCCCACACCCTCCATTAGCCAATGAGACTGCAAGAGATGTGGAGGAAGATAACCTGGAAGAAATCAACCAGGTGATCAACAACCTATTCTCTAACGACCTAGATGATTCACCACCACAAGTTGAGGACCCAACTGACAATATCCCCACTACACCAATTACACCCAACCATTCACCATCTCCACCACCACTTCCCAACCCAGAACCTTTACCAAACCCTGAACCATCTGCACCTGAACCCTCTGTACCAAATCCTCCAGATATAGATCCAGCTATAGATCTCACCCAAGAAATTCAACCAAAAGTTCCACCGACCATTGAAGATTAGCAACCAAAAAACCAACCACAATAAAATCAACCATGAGAGAATCCACCACTTGCAGATGAACAGGCACAACAGCAAATAGAACATCATAAACACAAGAGAAAAAGAGACAGAAATAAGAAGGAACACCAAAATGCATCACAATCGACAATGGTCCACATTAGCCAACTGGGATCGACTACTACAGTCGATGCAACAAAGTTAAAAAGACGGAGAGTTGGGACAACTCTTAGAAACTTTGGCCACTAAAGCAAAAACAAGAAGCCAGATCATACGTACGGAGCTCGATGACATTGAGAATGAGCAAGTCGAATTATTGTTAAAATACAGAAACTTAGTTTAATATATAATATGAGGGCCAATGGAAGCCGAAACCGACAAGCCACTAGAAAAAAGCATCTCAACTATTTGAGAGTGTGGTGGCGACCCTACAAGTACACATACAAAATACGAAAGAAGATAAAAAAGAAGAGACATCCAGATTATTAATGCAACAGTACACAGCATTCTCAGAAGCTTACAAAGTGCTACAATACCACTTAGAAGAATCTATCATTACATAAGAAGTGCTCCATGACTAGCCTACTTATTACGAACAAGTATTTCAGCAGACCCGACAGACTCGAGAACAGATCCAAGCATTGGAAAAGAGAAGAAGCACTGAGAAATACAATACAAGATCAAATCGTACTGGAGATAGCCAAACTACAAAGACTGGAAAGACAAGCACACCCGTGGGTGCAGCAAGCACTCCCAAGCTTGGAGAAACTAGATACCATCTACCTGAAGATGAAAAGACTACTGCAAACAGCAGAAGAAAAAGACCAATTCATGGGACCCAACATGGAAAGAATAGTAGATCTATCCATTCAGGAGAAGATGTCAACTTTATCAAGCATCACAAGACTGGCCATCGACATCCAGAAAGTACTACAAAGTTGGATAGAATTTCAACATCAACTGGCCGTTACAGCAGAAGCAATCATTGAAGTATGCATATAGAAGTGACCAACCATCCGACTGCATAGCCTATGAAAACAAACAATAAAGTAACTATCTCAGACAGTATAAATTTTTTAGTACCTCCCCTATTTATTCGGGACGAAGAAAGATTTTGTTCCTGGGGGAGATGTTGGAGGAGCTAGTCGGTGAGTTGACTAGACGAATAGCCAACTAATTAGAGATTAGGTTGGCCACTTAAGGTCATGTCGGTTGACCGAACCGATAGGTAGTTATATGTAACTATTTGTAAATTATATATATTAGGCTATTGAGCCAAATGAGAACTTGGTTCAGTTCTATGTTTGTATGGACCCTCATGATATAATATAATCTGTTATTCCATATCTATTTTCTTCTCTTATGTCTATTATGTCTGTATGATTCAATGTGTATTATTGGTAACCCTCTATGAAATGTGAGATTACAACAAACCTTACACTCTCAAGACATGCATGAAACTCAATCAAGGATAAGGCTTCTAACTACCACTGTTCAGAGTTTTGATAATATGGTGAAGAGATGGAGAACTTATTATGCTGGCAGATTCATACATAAAATAGTTATATATAAATGGCTAATCATAACAAGGAAAGTACTTGCAATTCAAATCATCAACATGCAAATAGGATGACAGCTATCAGACATCAAATAACATGAATAAACCTTAACAACACATTCAAGCATAAGCACAGAACAGACAAGAAATGGAAGCTGAACATATGATAGCAAAAGAGCTTGTATTAGGTCATGAGAAATATGAGAAGCTTGATAATAGTAATGGTTTAAAGGTCCCTGAAGTCGAACCCTTCCTTCAAAATAAGTCTTAGGCTTTATAGCCTTTACAAAAATATGCAGATCCTGAAAAGTTGGATCTGTTTTTACTAAAAATAGCTAAAAATAAATGTTTTTGCAAAATTAGGTCAGAAACCCCAATTTAACTACTAGTCTATCTAACTGTGACATTTGTTCACTTTTTGAACCTTTTGATGACTACAGTGAGTTCTAGATTAAATCTGTAACCTACCCTCTAATAGATAAGCTACTGTTGGTTAAAACAGGTAGGGTTTGTGACCCTTTCCTCTTTGATGTATCTACAAAACTAGAACAAACTTTCTCTAATGGTGTTCTTCAGTAACTTTCAGCTTTGCACTTCATCCCTGAGAAATTTATATTCACCCAAACTAGTGTTTTGTGCCAAAATACATTTCTACGCCTCTTTTTGCTTTCGGTGGTTAAGGAATCAAAATCTCAGGCATGTTAGCTGTCGAAAGCTCTGCTTTCGATGGTTAATGAACCGCTTCAGCGTCCACCTAAGCCACCAAAATGCCTGTTTTTGCAAAAACTGTAGTCAACCTCCCACTTCATCCTTTTCAGCTGTGATTTTGATCTTCTGTCCCTTCTCCAGCTTTCCCAATGTTTGGAAAATCAACAACATCCTGGGCTGCCTCTGGATTCTGAAAACTTGTTGCTGCCTCTGCTAGGGTTTCAAGCGCAAGGTGTGCTTGAAATTTAGGGTTTGGATTCTTTGCCTTGTTTTTTTAGAGGTTTTTGTGTTGTCCCTTTGATGTCTCTATAACCTACCTAGGTTTTGGATTCGTAGCAGTCTCACATGTTTCTTCTGGGCTAAAGATGCTTATTGCCACTTCTGCTAGGGTTTCCAGCTTCATGTTCTTCTTTATCTTCAAAGTCTGAGTAAGGTAGGTTGATTATGTTTCTATCTGGTGCTGAAACTTCTTCTACATCTATAGCAAATCTTCATGAACTGATAGATGAGGTCAAAAATGCCACCTGGAGAACTTACATGTCATCTTTTGCCCTAAACATTTGGCTAAACTGCTGAAAAATGGGGCTCATAGATGGATTTGGTAATTGAAATATGTGACACCTGTGTATAAACCAAAAGAGGTTTTTTTATAATGGTTTTTTGTGATCAAACACCTCTCTCAGTTTTTTGAAATTCATTTCCATTTTCTAGGAGTCTATATTTCAAAAACATGTGTCAAACATGGAAATTATGAGATCCGAAAATTAGGGCTCAGAGATGGATTTGATTCTCCTAATATGAAATACCTATATGAAACCTGAGAGATTTTATTGTTCTTTGACATGTTAGGAACAAAAACCTCTAATATTTTTGCAAAATTATTCTCCAGTCGCTTAGAATCACCGTTTTAAAATGATGCCTTTTCACAGTAAAATGCCAATTTCGGTGGCTTAGAGCACCCTGAAATTTTGGTATTAGCTACCGAAAGTCTTCTTTCGGTGGCTTAGAGACCATTTTGAAACCATAATTAGCCACGGAAACCTGTGTTTTGAGTTTTTTGAGCGGCTCCTCCTCCCTACGCCTGCAAAATTGAAATTCAAATCCTGTGGAGGAGGTTAGTGGACTGGTTTTCAGAGATGACCTTGAGTAATAAGGATGCATGCAACAAATGAGGAGTGTACTGAAGGTATGGTGTTGATTTTGAGGGGTTAACTATTTTATTGGTACTTGAATGAGATGATGGTGAATTCTGGTGACATCCACGAGATAGACAGCCTAGCAAACATTTTAATGTGAACTTGGTGTTTCATGGAGGTTTACTGCAGTCGTGGGACAAATGGGGGGCAGGCTAGGGTTTATATTTCCATCAGTATTTTGAGATCAATAACAACTTCTTAGCCATAAACTCATGCTTTACTACAGTTCCCTGACTTTTTAGGTGGTTAATCATGCTAAATTATGACACGCCTCATGCTGATGAATTTGATTTTGATGGACAGACAACCATTTTCACTTTTTGTCCTTTTCGGTGGTTAATAGACTTTAGGGTTTCATTTGCTAGCTATTGAAATCTGGGCTTTTGGTGGCTAATGAACCGTTGGTCCGTTTGCCTAAGACACCAAAATTCTCATTCCCAGAATTTATTAAAACGAAGTTCAACGCGCTTTTGGTGGTTTACTGTGTTCTTGGATCCATTGCTAAACCATTGAAATCAAGGATTTTCAGTGGCTAATGAACTATTGGTAAGTTCACCTAAGCCACTGAAAGTCCCTTTTTTCCCAAAATTATAAAAAACGTGATCAACATCCTTTTAGTCGTTAACATGTTCCTGAGTCAAAACCGTTAGCTGCCAAAAGCTCGGCTTTTTGGTGGCTAATGAGTTGTTTGAAAGCTTTCCTAAGCCATCAAAAGTCCTTTTCCAAACTTTCATAAAAAATGTGATCCGCAGGATTTTGGTGGTTAACATGGTCCTGCGTTAAAAACTGTTAGCTGCCGAAAGGTGAGCTTTTCGGTGGCTAATGAGTTGTTGAAAAACTCACCTAAGCCACCTAAAGCTAAAACTTTCAAATTTTCTTAAAAAATAGAACATCAAATATCCCAACCTTGTTAGTCATCCCAATATCTTTCATAATATGACTTGATACCTTCATCACTGATCAAAAAATAAATTGTTCTAAGTGAACTTATTGAAAATTTTATTTAGGACATAACACCTTCCTTGCAAACAATATGACCCAGTAACATCCCAAAAGGTGCACAGAAAATGCACTTCTTCGAATTCAACACGATCTGATGTTGTCGACATTGTTCCATCATCATCCATAGGTTCTCCAGATGGTCCCTGAGCAATCCATAAATCATCCAGTCATCCATGTAAACTTCCATATATTTTTTAATAAAATCCCTGAAAGCAACGACAACAATACTGGAAAATATCATAGGGGAATTCTTCAGTCCAAATGGCATCGCACTCTACTAAAAACATCCCCATTCAGTAACAATGGTTGTCTTATGGTGAACTTCTTTCATGATCTTAATTTGGTGATAGCTAGAAAATCCATATTTGAATGAATAACTCTGTTGACCGCCCATTCCTTCTAGTACCTCACCAGTAAATGGTGTCAGGAATGGATCATGCAGACACACATCATTCAATTTTCTGAGGTCAACACAAATCTGAACCTCACCTGTCTTCTTATCTTGCACCACCATGGGAATGATTCATTTCGATTCCTCACCTGGTTCTATTGTCCCAGCATCCAACATTCTGTCGAGCTCATCCTTGACCCTTTTCTTGTATCATGGATTCAGGTGATATGACCGTTGCTTCACAGAATTCACATCTGGCCTCAGTGGGATCTTAATCTCTCGCAAATCTACCATTATCCCCTTCATCTCAAAAAACTTCATCAGAAACAACTCCTGAAACTCATGCATCAAATCAGTGATCTTCGCGATGGTTTCTTCATCCCGGTAGCCTCCAACATTCACGAACATGGGTTCCTCCTCTATCCCAATGTTGACCTTCCAAATTTTCAATGGTTTGTTAACTTGATCTGTTGGTACTTCAGGTGCCGCAATATCCCTACTTCCTTCAGATTCTGGTATATTGACATTTCTGGGGTCATATTCATTTTCAGGCCCTCCTATTACATTGTAAAGTTCCATCATTGATTGCACTGTATGTGTTGCATGCGGGTCCACCGGATATGAAACTAGAATAACCTTGAGAACAACATCGCAGATATGCTGCAGTGCACTATGAATGACTGGATTGGTATCCACAAAATTGAAGGTGTGATTGAAGCAAATCGATAACTCTTCCCAGGCAGTGATCTCTCTATGTAGCTCAGCTGATCCATACCACTATCACGTCATTTCATCCAGCGTGTGTACGAAAGAATGTACCCACTCAATCTTTGGTTGTAACACCCACATGGTCTAACATGAAATCAGATGACCATTGGGATCATACCTCTTGGCTGCTTCGCGAAAGCGAACCGTCATCAACCTGGGATACTCTAACCACTCGTTGATCGAATTCTTATGTATCTCCCACCAACGTGTTGGGGTAGCCTTCAACACTTCATCAAACATAAACAATCTCTATGGTTTAGACACCTTATCTTCAAATTCAACAAGAAACTCAGAAAACTCAGGAAATCCTTCATATACTGGAAACTCAACAGTCTCTGTTGCAACTCGACACAATGCTTGAATGATCAAACCACATTTCCGAAGTGATACCTCATGCATCTGATTCTACCAATTTTCCAAAGCATCGTCAGAGCTAGAGCTTCGCCATCCCAACTCTCTGTCAATAATAGGATAGATGTAGTCTTCGGATATGTTGTACGCATGATCCCATCTTCCTACAACTTATTCTTTAACTGGATCAACATACCTTATTCCTTCATTTGGATCCATCGGAGCTATGACTCTAATGTCGCGGTTCTCAAAATTCATCAGGCACTTCTTGAAATTGATTACTGCCAAACTATCATTGGCCCATCCAATCCCCGGCAATGCGGGATGTTGGGTAAATAACTCCTGAATTCACTTTATTTCATAGACAAAGAATTTATTTATACATTTACAATGACTCTTTGCATTACACATCTGAGAGTCTCTTCAGATTCCTATTATTTACACTAACGTATAATCCTGACGAATTATATTCCAACAATCCCCCCCTTAATCCGAAGGGGTGTTAGTAAGTCCGAGCATGTTTCTGAATCTTTCAAACTTTTCTCATCCAAGCGCTTTGGTGAAGATGTCTGCAACTTGATCATTTGTGGAACAATGTTGAATATGGACTGTCTTGGCCTCTACATGATGTCGAATCAAATGATACTTTGTGTTGATGTGTTTGGTTCGATCATGGAATCTAGGATTCTTAGCCAGCTTGATTGTAGAAGTATTGTCGATCAATAATGGAGTGGAGTTCTCTTGTTTTTCTTGCAGATCTTCAAGTATCTTCCTGAGCCATACTATTTATTTTGTTGCTTCAGCTGCAGCCACATATTCTGCTTCTGTTGTTGAATCTGTCGGAACTGACTGTTTGCGTGATCCCCATGAGACAGCTGCTGATCCAAGACTCATAGTGTATCCAGAAGTTGATACTCCTGTCTCCTTATCGCCATCAAAATATGATTCTAAGTACCCAATAAGTTTGAATTCATCCATTTTAGAGTACTTGATTCCAACGTCTTGAGTCCCCTTCAAGTATCTTAGAACTCTTTTTGCAGCTGACCAGTGTCCTTCACAAGGTTTATGCATGAACCTTGAAAGTATGCCAACAACATAATAAATATCTGGTCTAGTTGTTGTTAGGTAGATAAGACTTCCTACAAGTTGTCGATACTTGGTCGCATCCTCAAATTCTTTTCCTTCGCTTGATGTGAGCTTCATTTTCTGTTCCATTGGAGTAGAGATAGGGTTGCATTCTGTCATGCAAAATTTGTTTAGTAGTTCTCCAACATATTTTTTCTGAGATAGGAATATGTACTTAGGATGTTGAGTGACTTCAATTCCTAAGTAATAGTGGAGATGTCCCATATCTATCATTTCAAAGATATTTTTCAAATCTTTTTTTATGGATGCTATATAGCTCGCATTGTTCCTTGTCATCAAAAGATCATCTACGTACACCACAAGATACACAACAGATCTTCCAACTTTCTTTATAAATAGTGTTGCATCATCAAGATCAAAAT
>LPNX010615048.1:16879-32133 GCA_001517045.1 Pseudotsuga menziesii
TGTGGGGGAGTTGGTGCTTCATAAGGAAATTCCAAAGGTTGATCCATAATAGGAATCCCCCCTTCAAGGTTTGGAATTTCATATTCATTTTCAGAATATTTCTTTGGATGAGGATATTTTTCCAAATGATCAAGCTGTCTCTCAATGGACTGGTCATTTTTATTAGTCTCAAGAAAAATGACATCTCTGGAAATAACAAACTTCTTGTTTACCTCATCATACAGACGGTATGCCTTGGAGTATTCTTCGTACCCCAAGAAAATACATTTTCTGCTCCGAGCACCAAGCTTGTTTCTTTGCTCCTTTGGAATCAAGGCATAATAGGTGGAACCAAAAACTCTGAGATGCCTGACTGAAGGGAGATGGCCAAACCACATTTCATGTGGAGTCTTGTTATCAAGAGAATTTGAGCGACTTCTGTTTCTCAAATAGGCTGGACATTTTACTGCATCACCCCAAAACATTAGTTTTACATTCTCAAAAAACATCATTGAGCAAACCATATTCATTATGGTTCTGTTCATTCTTTCTGCTACACCGTTTTATTGAGGAATGTAGGGAACGATAGTCTGATGTGCAATTCCATGTTGGCGAAGATAATCTTAAAAAGCATTTGAAGTGTATTCTTTCCCATTGTCAGTATGAAGTGTACCAATTTTAGATTGTGCTTGTTTTTCTATCAATGCATGAAAGTCCTTGAATGTTTGAAATGCTTCTCATTTTGTCTTTAAACAGTAAATCCAACACATTCTTGAGTAGTCATCAACAAAGGTCATAAAATACGTATTCCCATTGGCAGAAGGAGTTGGCATTGGCCCACATAAATCAGAATGCACTAATTCTAATTTCCTACTTGCTCTGAAATTAGATTCATGGAATGGCAGCTTACTGTGTTTCCCTAATATACATGCATCACATTTGCTCTTCTCTTTGGGAATGGTGGGAAAACCAAATACACCATTCTTTCTCAACAAACGAAGACTGTTATAATTTAGATGAACAAATCTTGCATGCCACAATAAACTTGATGACAAATTACCTTCTCCATGCTGAGAGAGGTAGGCATAGTTTTGAACTCTTGCAGATGAACCCTTTAGCTTCAGTAGCTTCCCATCTTCATATCCAGTCATGATGACTTGGTTGTCAAAAGACTTTCTTATTTCTACGATTCCATCAAACATGTGGATGGAATGGCCTCGATGTCGAATCTCCACCAAGGACAGTAGGCTTCTCTGCAACTCTTGAAGATAAAGAACATTCTTCAACAAGAAATCAGGGAATCCATGCATCTTCAGTCGAATGGTTCCCATTCCCTTTGGTTTAAGACTTGACTTATCTGCAAAGTACACTATGCCATTTATTGTTTCATTAAGTTATTCAAAACAGTCTTTTCTAAAAGTCATGTGTGATGTTGCACCAGTATCAAGCAGCCAACAATCTTTGTAAGATGAAAGTGAAGTCATTTCATTAATTCCAAGATTACAATGTGCAACAATACAATGAGCAGAATCAGAAGATTTACTAGCATCTTGGTTTTTATTGTCATCTTTCTTCTGGTTATGTCTGTCTTTGAAGGAGTCCCACGAAGCCCAACACTGATCTGATGTGTGTCCAGTCTTTCCACAACGTTTGCACTTCAAGTCTGATATTTTGCTGGAGTTGTTTCTGCCTCCTCTACCTCTGAAGTTTCTTCTTCCTCCGCCTCTCTTGCTACTTTCTCCAGTGAGAATGGCATCGCCAACAATAGATGCAAAAGAGTGCATCTTCTGTAATGAATCTGCAACTTACAGAATACTTGGAAAAAGATATGGGATGCAGGTTTAGATTCCTGCTCCTTTACAAATTACAATATGATTATGTAGTTTATTACACAATTCTGCAACTAAAACAATAAGAGAAAAGAAGAAAGAGTAAAGGTGCAGGTCTAAGTCTCTGCCACCTTCCTCAAGCTTTACAACAATGCCAATGATAATCAGTCTTCAAAGAGGTCACAGCAAACACGTTTTCTCCTATACTGGTCACAGTTTCGAGCTCAAAGCACAGCTTTAAATCGAAAGGAGAAAATACAATACTTCCATGTTATAACATTCATAGCAGCACTTCGTAGAATATAAAACTCTTCATGCAACAGTCACGGTTCCAATATAGCAATCACGAGGCTCTTCACTCAATGATAGACTTCACACAAAAATATAGGGTTTATGAATCAATTGCAACATATAATATGAATCGCTTTTACCTCCACACAAATGTATGAGTCACTCATCAACATTTGCAAATTCTTCCACTACATTAATTCAGGTTTATAGCAGACACATGCTCATCAAATACACAGCATAACATTCTTGGGATCATACAGCAGCCATATCATACATATGAGCAATATTTGCAACCACACTCCATGCACAGGAATTAGGTCAAAAAATTAGGGCAATGGTCACAAGTAATACAACACCAAAGGTTTACCTCCACACTGTATTCAGAAGGTGTGAATCTTCACTAGCAGTATTCAGTCACTAGACTTCAAGGAAATCGCAAGAGCAATACTATTCCATTCTTCAAGCAAATGAAAAGGCGTGATCCTTCAGCCTTCTATCATCATTCTTCAACAAATTTGCAACAACATAATAACATGATTCCTCACAGCTTCAGTCTGCTTCAGCCTTCAACTCCGCGCAGAAGTGGGAAGGGGTGGCTCACTGCTTTTAAGAAGATTATAGATCATAGCACAAAAAAGTAGATGGTGGATGTCTCAGTACACGCACAAAGGCAGAATGGGTGGACTCTCACAAGTTTGAAACAAAAGAAGTTCCAAACACAGCATATATACTCAACAATCACAGCATATATACGCAACATATATACTCAACAATCACGCAGCATATATACTCAATAATCACAGCATATATACTCAACAATCATGCAGCATATATACTCAATAATCACAGCATATATATGCAGCACGCATATAAAAAATATACTTAGAGTTTCCAATTAAACTCACAGCTCAAATATGCAACATATATACGCAGCTCCAATACAGCAATCACAGCATACATTTATTTCTTCACACTTCACGCAAATGTAAAGGCATGAGTCTCCACCGTGTTCACTCAAAGCAGTCTTCAATGCACGCAGTAGTCTCTAACACACGCAGCAGTCTCCACCGTGTTAATCTCCACACATTTGACTCAGCTTCACTCCTCAACCGAATCTCAGCAGAGATGACAAGTCGCAGCTCTCAAAGAATACTTCACAGCTATAGATCAGATGGAAAGATAATGGAATACATGCCTCCCATTCTCGTCAGAGATCTTATGGCCGCTTACCCACAGCATTCGGTCGTGCATTCCGAGGATGCAAAATGCCACTTTCTTGCAGCGGACAAGAAGTTGGTTCCCGAGAAGCTATATCGAGTAATACGAAACCCTAATCACATCATCCATAATGGCAGCCTCGAGGACAAAATTAGCAGTGAAAGGCGTGCGAATAATCAGGCGCATTCTTCAGTAAAGTATGTGAAGAATGGTAGCGGTTGTATTAGGGTTAAGATGGTAATTTCGAAACGAGAACTGGGAGCCTTGCTTTCAGATCGTTCCATGAATGAGAAATCAATATTGTGCAAAGCCGGACAGTACGCTAAAGAAGAATATGTCGCCAATAGAAGATGCAACGATGATGGATGGAGACCATAACGCATACAATGAATGTATGCAGGCTGGCAGGAGAAACGCCTGGATGCATATTGGCGATATTCAAGCAGTCTAAAACAAATTGACAAAGGTTAGAACGGAGGTCTGGCAGGCAGACTGGAAGGACTGAAATGCAGCCAGGAGTTATGGAAGGTGGTGCTCTGACACCACTGTTGGGTAAATAACTCCCGAATTCACTTTATTTCATAGCCAAAGCATTTATTTATACATTTACAATGACTCTTGGGATTACACATCCGAGAGTCTCTTCAGATTCCTATTATTTACACTAACGTATAATCCTGACAGATTATATTCCAACACGAGATATGAACTTCCCCCATTAACAACCTCAATCACATCGAATCCTACGTAAGTCTTCATTCCTTCAACTTCCACTTCTAGGCGCGAAACTCACCCAATTGGTGTTATTCTGGCCTGGTTAGCCAGTCGCAGCTGCACAGGGGACCAAACAAGCTATGGGCTCCCCATATTCTTCAATTTCTACTTTGTCAAGATGTTGACGTCTAAGCCTAGATCCAGAATAACTAAATCTACCTCGTAATCCCCAATATGAATATTCATTCTCATCTCTTTTCTCATTTTCTTCTTGTGCAAGGAGTTCACTGTAGACTCCCTCTACCCTTTCTCTGGTTGATGAAACAGATTCACAATATCTTCAAGCGCATCAGGGTATTTTTCCAACAATAGACAACTCTCAAAGAAGTTTTGAAAGGTACCATGCTGTCGTGATGGTCCTGCTACCATAGTGGAATAAAAAATAGGTGGCATTTCATAAACATGTGACTTACATGGATCTCTCCTTATTGCATCACGTGCTTCAAATATTATGTCCTGCTCGGTGTCGATGTCAAATTGCACCTTCTTCTTCCCAGCCAATTGGGCTTGTGGAATCGGGCCATCTTCTCCTGTTGTTGCACCTCCATGAGTGATCACAGCAACATCAGCATATTGAATTCTGGGTTCTACTGAGATCGTTGCAACTTTCAGTCCTTTGTTCTGGTTCGATGGCGGATTCACTGGCTAGTTCCCATTCTGATTCACATTTTGCTTCTGATTCTGAATTTGGTTCTGAGACTAGTTATGATTCTGGTTCTAGTTATGAAACTATGGAAAGTTCCTTTCTTGCCACTTCGAGATCAATTGCAGACAGTTCTTAACAATGTGATCCGCAACGATACAATAAGTACACTGCAATTTCAAATTCAGGCAATCTCTCTAATAATGTCCCAGTACTCAAAAATTATAACATTGCACAAGTCCTCAACCTCATCCTCCTCGGAATCCTCCTTGATGCTATGGTTGATTTATTTTTTGATGCTACAGGGGATTCAACTGTAGTGGCGCACACTACGAAGGTTGAGTATACTGCTACTGCTATGGAGCATACTGCATCTCATTGTACTGCAACTGTCATTGAGAAAACTGCAGTTGTGGTACAAACTGTGGCTGAGGTGGTGGTTGTACCACCTGCATCTCTGACTATGGATGTACCATTAGATGCTCTTCTCCCTTCACATAGTACATTGCATCCATCGTCCTTTCCTGGAGAAAATCATATGCACGATAGTACTTATCTTCATGCCCAACTAATCGACAAAATGTGCAATACAAATTTGTCAATTTTATGACCATCTTCTGCACATACACACAATATTCATGTCGATGTCCATGAACTTTGAAGATGTGACACAATGCCATGTCGCCATAACTTAATGGATTTGGAGCTCTCGACAGTAGGTAGTTTCGAAAATCTAGGCACAAATCTTTATGATATCCTTCTGGATG
The DNA here is from genome assembly GCA_001517045.1 of Pseudotsuga menziesii. NCBI lineage: Eukaryota > Viridiplantae > Streptophyta > Pinopsida > Pinales > Pinaceae > Pseudotsuga > Pseudotsuga menziesii. Next base: position 22,381 of record LPNX010615048.1, read on the forward strand.
ACATCGAATACACCATATTTCTTCATGATGTTCTTTCCCCTTCTTGATGTCATACAACTGGATCTTTAAGTTTTCTACTTGACACTAAATATGATTCTTACCAACTCCCATCTCACCAACAGGTGAAGCCTCCAACTTCATCACGATCTCCAGAGCCTTGCTTTGTGTCGTAATATTTTGCTACATCAAAGGCATTCTAATATGCAATACCAATGTCGTGATGAACCATTCCTTATGTTGTACATCACTCATGTCAAAGTTGGCTCTCGCCATCAGCGTATTGAATTGTTGATCAAAATCCCAAACCGTCTCATTTGGATATTACTTAATCTCTTTTAACTATGTGATGTATTGCGCCTCATATTCCGGCTTTTTGAACTCTTTGATCAATCATTTTTTTATTTCAGCCAGAGTCTTCGTTGGAATCCCTGTGGGAACTTGTACAAACCTCATGAACCAGTCCAGTGCGTGACCTCAGAGAATCGTTGCCAACTGACTCTTCTGTTGCAGCTGCAACCTGTTCCCCAAATTTCTAAAAAAATTTGGACCCTCCTTTTTAATTTTATCTTTCCTGGGATTGTTTTGGATTCCTGAACTCTGTTGTTCCTCCACTACAAATTTGGATTTTTTGAGGTTCATTTGAGGTAAACTGTTTTCCTTCATTTCAGAAGTTGAATGATCTAAAACCTCTTTTTGTCTAGCCAATGCTTTTGACTATGGACTTTAAAGTTTTGATTTGAAAATTATTTCCTTTATCACTATCGAAAGTCCATTGATGTGTGAATCGAGGCATTAGTCTTCTATATCGCTATCGTTTCAGAGGGAAAATAGAGAACATGCCGACAGATAGTTGTTATCCTTGCTGATTCCGTGATTTTATTGCTTAAACCTTTTGCTTTTGATTATTTTTGTTTTCTTTTCTCTATTAGAACAGTGTTTGACTATGGATTGAAGGGATAGTCCTTTGCATTACTGACACGGTGGCAACGTTGAGCTAACCATCGCCGATACTTAATCATTAAAGCTACCGATCGCTGACGGTTTTGTGATCCACAGAACTCACATTCAATTGGTTATCCGTCGCTGCGGCTGCGTAGTGAACTATCTCGCCAATGAGTAGTGTTTTCAAGTTACGACACTTTATTGAATAGTGGTTCCGATTTCCGATACGTGACTTCGACGGAATTTAGTGCTTTATATCATCGACATTGCGAAAACTTTCAGCTTTGTCTCACTGATACTGCAGATTATTTTGTGTCTTGAGCTGTCAATACGTAGTCCTTAGAACCTCCGATCGCCGAAGTTTTCAGTTGATCGCGGAAGCCGTAGTCTATATGTCTTCCGTCGTTTCGGCTCCTTACTGAACTAATCGTCCGATGCTATAGTGGTTTCGACTACCGATTGAGGTTCTTCCAGCCGTCTTTTTCACCGAAACGTCTATATATTCGGGCAGGGTATTATTTTATTATTACTGCTTGTGAAAAATTGTGTCTGCTCCGTTCTTGCTAATCGAACTGTACCTCCATGCCTAGCTGTCCGGATTTCGTTGGATTGGTTTTCCTTCATGAATTTATTGTGTTTTCCTACCGACTGCACAACTTTCTTACCAAGTAGGCCAAACATGGTTTCTCCTTTATTTTGATTTTATTGATCGTTTCGGGAACTAGGGTCTTACCCTGGTTAGGTTTTCCTGCAGTGGTGCAGTTAGCCATTTTAAATGAATATTTATCCTTGCAGCATGAGGTATCAGTCAGATTGACTGTTTTGGCAGTGGGGGTTTCTTGAGCCTGTGTTGTGAGCCGTTATGGATGCTCTATCCCAGTCTGAAGGATTAGGTAGTTGGTGCAGATAAGTGTTACGTTGTTTTCACCAACTTTTGTGGGGTTGTTTATGGCCGTCCGGGGGGAGTTTTAATTTTTCTTAGGCGCTTACCCTAGTTTCGAGGAATGGAGGGGGGTTTTCAACATTTTGGTCGAGCTGGGATTTCCTCATTTTCAATTACAGTTTAGGGCCACACATTCGAATATTAGCCTTACTGATAGAGTGTTTTATGTTATGCGAAGAGTTAGAATGCAGTTTGGTTTAAGCAATGCGTTGTCTATCAGGGCTATGTTTTAGTTGCAAACGAACTTAGAGGATTTTTAGACCCAGCTTGTAGAAGATCCTTTTTTTTGCCTTGTCATTTTCTTCTATGCATTAATGTTCGATGTAGTTTATTTATGAAAATGCATATGGAAGAGGTAAAAAGTTTGATACAGTTTTTTCTTCATTCTCAAAACACTAACTAAAAGCTCCAATGGTCTAAGAACATGCTTAGTTTATGACAGGGCAACTATTGCAAAGGAGATATGTCTAAAAGACAAAAGAAGAAGGGTCATGTTGCAGAGGAAGAACTAGAGGTGGATATCATCACCAAGGTGGAATATATATATGAAGATACCAAAGCCACTACCGGGGTAGAGCCAGACTATAAATGGGGTGAGATGTACAGGTTGATTGCAAATCAGAATGTGCCTGGTGTAGGATTTGAAGAAATAACGATTTATGCAAACATCGAGAAATATGCCCTTATGAAAGTAGCCATGAGACCTTAGTTGTTCCCATGCTCAAAGGTGATCGGTTGGATTCTTCCTAGGGCAGATGTGACCATGATGATCTTAGCAAATACTGCCAAATAGGGCTATGCTACATACAGTCTTGATTATGTCTCAATGGCATACCACTTGCCTCCTGCTCAAATTTACTTAACTGAAAGCTGGTTGAAGGAGAAAAATTTGGACCTGGTTGAAACTGTCAAAAGAATGATGATACCAGGGAAGAACTTTCAAACTAGGCCTTCAGGAGAATATAATACAGCCACTCTCTGAACCCCTTATAGATTTATAACACTGATCCTGAATAGATTTTATGGGAGATCTCATATTGGTAAAAGATTCAAATTGGGATGGATACCCATTATCTTCTATGTGGCCACTCAGGGGACCATATTCAATTGGGCAAACATAGAGTCCAATAGCCTCTCAGCATGTATATCTTCAGCTTTGGGAGGGGTGTCACAGAAGAAGTTAGAGTTCTACATGAGCTCTATCTTAGTGGACTATATATTATGTACCCAGTCTTTTCCAGCCTTAAGGTGTAACTGGGACAGGGATAGGACCCCAGTATACACTGCATACAAATTATTTTGGGCACACAAATACTATAGCCACTAGCAAGAGATATGTGAACACTTCATTATGCCTTTGTACACTTTAATTTTCCTGACATAATGCAACTGCATGTCCAAGGAGGCATTCAAACTCATTGAAGAACATGGGAGTTACTATTTGACTGAAGAGGGAATGTACATCAGAATGTATGGTGGCTCTAGGGCACCTTCTCTACTCCCCAAATATGCCACTNCGGGTAGGTATACATTGATGGTGTTGGAAGCTTCCTGTTCGAACATAAGAAGGCAGCATATCCTGCCATACCTTTCTAGCTGGGGAGTTATAAGTTTACAAAGGTTAAACAGACCGCAAAATTCGTGCAAGAACTGGAGCAATTTCATTTTGGAGAGATGAACTTCCACAAGAATGACTCCCAAAATAAAGTTGCAGAGCATTGCAAGGTGGCAAATGTTCATTTTGAATACACAAATTTTTGGGACAAAGATGAAGAAATATTCAGAAATGAAAAGAATATGATTGCATTAAAGAAGAGATTTAAATAGAAAATCACCATTGTAGGCGGAAAGGGAAAAACTGCACAGAAGATAGCTGAAGAAGAAGAGGTCAAAAAAAGAGACGAAGATGATAGGAGGCCAGCACAAGAAGCGAAAGGCTAGCTAAAGCGTGAAGAAGAAGAAAGAAAGAGAGATACATAGGAAGCAACAAAGAAGGAAGAGGAGGAGAGAAAGAAAAAAGAAGAAGCAGAAATAAAGAAAAAACAATAAGAAAGCGAGGGTCAGAGGTTAACAAGATCGCAAACAGACCAGCAAACTACTGAATAGATGGATGCACAAGAGGCACATGATCATACAAATCAAGGGCATGGACAGGATAATCCTGATCTTCAGGAGCCTGCATCAACTTTTGGTAGCACTCAAGAACAAGTTGTCTTTTCTGGAATGAATTTTATACCTTTTATGTAGAAAGAAGGAGAAGAGGTCCCTGATTTTAGCACTATCTTCTATGACAAGGAGAAGAAAAGGATTGTCAAAAGAACTGAGAAAAAGGTTGAAACGGGAGGACAATCAGGTAAGATGATAACTGATAAAACTTTGGTGTATGGAACAGATGCAGATCTGAGATTAACAGCAAGAGTTGGGGTCACGTTAACCCGAGCCATTGAAGATAATGTAGATAGAATGATGATGGATCTGGAGAAATCAAGAAAGAATGCAGCTCAGTCAAAAGAAACACTGAAGAAAGAGAGAGATGAAGGTTATAAACTGAAGAGGAAATTTAAGGACATACAGAATGAAGTGAGGACATCAAAGGCAGAACTCCAGACTCTACAGGAAAACAAGATGACCTTAGAAGTTTCTGTGGAGAGAACAAAAAAAGATGCTCAGAATAGCTTAGCAGAATTACAGAGGCTACAGCTAGAGTATCAAGTGTTGAAGACAGAGAAAAATGACCTCAATGTATCCTATGAAACTCTGAGTGCAAAAAAGGACCAGCTACAAAGCAAAATTGCTGAGTTGGAGGCACAGAAGGCCACCATAGAAGAAAGATAAAAGCAATATCAAATGCAAGTAGCAGGTTTTGAGGCACAAATTTCTTCATTGATAGCATCACTGAAAGATGCTATGGAATAGAAGACGGATGTCCAGCCTCTGAAGGAGCACATTCTAACTTAGAGAAGAAAGATCCACCATCTGCAAATGCGCATTGAGGAAGAAAGGTGCAAGATTGTACAAATAGATAGCAGATTAGAATAAATCTTGGACACCACTTCATATTTTGTAGACAGATCTCAAGATATTTTGGAGTTCTTGACAGGAAGGATAGTGTGGATAGAAACAAATGAGGAAACCCCTGTGGATCTACCAGCCAAATATCAACATAGTTTAAAACAGGATTATGACTTATTGGAGTTTGCAATAAATACTGCTGAAGAATTCAAGAAGACTGTGAAGAAAACGAAAGGATTATGTGTTGAATACTATAGAAGAATGCTGGTCACATACAATAGATTCCATCTTACTATAGATAAAAGACTGGATGTGATACCAGAGCATGAGCTTTTCATAAAACAACTACAGAACAGGTATCAGGAAGACGAGCAGGAGATCTAGCAGGTTAAGGATCTAGATGAACAAATTCTGAAGAATGTAGTGGCTCATGCAGCAGTAAGCATTCACTTACTTGAAGATCAGCTGGGCCTGAGTCCGACAAGAATAGAAGTGGTTAAAAATTAGGCTACTAAGTATGAGATAAACATCCATTTTCTTGAAGCCTCAAATTTTTAAAGCATAGCAGCAAAGGCCTAGGCGTGGAAAAAGTTCATGAATGACCAAGCGGGGCCCTCTTCATAAAAATTCTCTATTAATTTTTTGTTTTAAGTGTAATATATTGTATAATTGATGAGTACTCACAATAAGAAAAAATGTGGGATTGAAACATTGGGGAAGCCCAAAAGTCATTTGGGGGCTGCCCAAAAGTTTTTCTTTTTTGTATAAGTATAGGAGAGTTAGATGCAGAAAGGACTTTTGCTTTCCCATACAAATTTTTGAGAGTTATTGTAAAAAGAACTACTTCCTTTTGCAATAAAGAGTTACAATTTTTTCTTTGAGTTGCAATTGAAATGCTTTGCTGTGGATCAGCTGAATGTGAACTATTTCGTTTTCAGCTCATGTCCATTAACTGTGAGATCGTTCTAACTCATTGCATTTTTTCTTATTTTATGAATTTCTTATAGTTTATTCTATGAAATTTCCACTGTGAGTAATGGAGGTTGTCATAAACAATAAGATATCTTGTTGTCAATGTGTTCTGAAATAAGTAACAGCTATCTGTAATTGTTCATAATACATGTGCAGAAATACATTACTCATTGTCAACTGTTAATTCTGCTCCCTAGGGATAGGTTAGTTAGTTAAATTTATTTTCTTGCTGTGTGTGATTTAGATGCGAGAGAGTTAAAATGAGAGGTAAGAACTTGTGCATCACATTGTGACACTCATCGTTATCTCTATCAATCTGCATTTTTAGATAGGCACTTGCACATCATACTTAAACACAAAACTAAAAATATACATGGTGGATCGAGCCGTAACCGGTAAAAGATTTTACTTTGTTACTTGACCTACGCTAGCCAGACCGTAAACCAGAAAGATTCCTCATACCAAACAATAACGAGCTAGCTGGGAACGTTATTGGGGAGAATCCCCAATTGTTGTTACCTATGATTTTCCAGGCCTCAACACCTTCTTAACATCATCATCTTGAGCTTGATTTATGGTCCAAAATGCTTTGCACAAAAACCAGTATTGCTTGGGATCCTTAGTCCCATTCCCATGAAACAGAGGTAACTTTACATCATCACCCACCATCTTGGGCCTTCTTCCTACAATTGGTGATCCACTACTATTAGAGTGTTTTTGACACGTTGTACAAGTTGGTGTCGGGCTTGTATTCCTTCCTAAGTGCAATGTAGTGCACATATTTGTGGGTGCATTGTTGCTGGGGGTTGATCTTTATTCAGTCTCAGGCATAGCCTAGTCATATCCTTCATCGATTTAGGGTTGCTTCGTCCCTTATGATATTCTCTTGTGGCCTCATGTCATGGTCTCAGCAAGACTCTCTCCTCTCCTCTGCCTCTTCTCTTTCTAAAACCTTGCTCCACCTTGTGTAATACCACTTCCTTCATAAAATTCCCTCACAGTCTCGTTGTAACTCCCATCCATCTACTCTATATCATTCCATTCACCCCCCCCCCATCTCCGTAGTACCCGCAGCCTCTGCACACCGGGGATCTACTCGTCGCAATTCATCTTCAATATGTTTTTTGCATAGATGCACATCTTAATTGAAAGTTACAATGATAATAGAAACCTAACTCTTGGTCCTTTGAAGAACTACCTTTCTGTGTCGCTATAATATTTAACTATGTTAACCGCGAACTCAGTGCTGTAGCCCTCCAATATGTTGTCAAGCTAAAATTCAAAAACCCTTGATGTTGTGTTGTCTACCTCCTGCAGCTGTTGGATACATTCTGGAGTCCAACCAGTTGGTTATCCTCCTTGAAAATTTTTCTTTCGATAGGTCAATCATGACAGCCAGTCATACAAGATGATCAGAAACTCAGAAAATAAGGACTCGTGTAGATTAGAATGTAGGTACATTTCCATCCACTTATGTTTTATTACTTGAGGGTTCTGATTCTCTTCTGTAGCAAATTCTTGTGCCTTCTGGTCAAACCAATCTTGAATTTATAGTCTCATTGCATGCCACAACATGTCCTCCTTCTGCACACACTATGGTCCCGGCAACAAAACCATTTATTAACACAAATCTGTCGACAGGGGTTCACTCTCTGTCGACACCCTTACCACAATGATCTCTGTGAGCACCTCCCGGACAATTTTTACCATGTCCAGCAACACCTGTGGATCATATGAGGTCTCACCCAAGATGTTCGAGGGAGAAATGTTGTAATCTCACAGATCACAAAGGGTTACCAATAATACACATAGAATCATATAAACATAACAAACACAAGAGACAAGAATGGTTGAGGAAGTAACAGATTATATTATAACATGAGGGTCCATTCATACACAAAACTGAACTGAGTCCTCATCTAGCTCAATAGCCTAATATATATGATTACAAACAGTTACTATTAACTACCTATCGGTTCAGTCAACCGACACAACTTTATGCAGCCAACCTAATCTCTAATTAGTCGGCTCACCGACTAGATTCTCCAACATCTCCCCTAGGAACAAAATATTTCTTCATCCCGAAGAAATAGGGGAGGGACTCAACAGTGTACTATCTGAGGTAGTTACTTCTACTATTGTTTTTCTTCATGGACTGTGTAGTCGGTTGGTTGGTCGTTTCTGCACACATACTTCGACAATGGATTCTGCTGTAATGGCCAGTTGGTATTGAAACTCTGTCTAATTCTATAGAACTTTATGGATGTCAATAGTTAAGGTTGTGATGCTTGGCAGAGTCGACATTTTATCCTAGATGGAAATATTTGCGATGCTTTCCATTTCAGGTCCCATGAATTGAGATTTTCCCTCCGCTGCATCCAGTAGTCTCTTCATCTGCAAGCAGATTGTATCCAGTTTGTCTCCAATTTCTCTACAAGACTATTATATATAATTGGAAGTAATAGCTCATGCTTGTGAAGGCCATCTGAGATATAAATTCTGAACCGAATAGTTGATGAGTTGAGTGAGTTCACTTGGTATAACCGAATTCAGAACCGAATTGTCAAAGGGGGAGAATGATTAGATGTTGCCATCAATGGAAAAGCAGGAGAATGTTGAAAATAATTGTCATTGATGTCAGAAGAGTTTAGTAATGACAAAGGAATAACCAATAAACATGATGGCAGTGAAAACTTAATATAATACAAATGAATGCACAAAGATAATGTGTAGAGCGAGAGAGGGGATCAAGTCCTTGGATCGATACCCTGGATGAACAAATTTATAGAACTACATGGAGGATGAAGCTATAGATTTTATATATAGATATAGATAAGGAGATCAAGTCCGAGTGAAGATAGATTGAGTTGATTGATCGATCTGTGTAGAGGATGAAGCTATAGAGGTTATAGACAAATCCAGATAAGGAGATCAAGTACAGATTGATCGAATTGATTGATTGATCATCTACATAGGTTGAATTCATTCCTTTTGATAGAGATTAGAAGATCCATATTAAAGGAGAATGATGGATTGATGATGGGGAAATGATTCACGAAGTGAATCTGCACGGGAGATTATATATGCACAAAGTTAAAGTGTAGTTCTACACTGATAGTAGACCGACGGATGAGATCAAAACCACAAGAGATCGACGACGGGGAAATAATTCATGAATTGAATCTGCACTGGAGATAAGAGATCTGCACAGTTAAATTGTAGTTTCACGCTGATAATAGATCAACGGATGAGATCAAAAATGCAAGAGATCGACGATGGGGAAAGAATTGAAGAAGTAAATTTGCACAGGAGATAAGAGATTTGTAAATTTTTGCACTAATACCAGATCAACGGATGAGATCAAATATGTAAGATATCGACAACTCATGGGAGTTACAGAAGAACATTTCGGAAAATTTGGATGGCACATCTGCAATTCACAATCCGCAAATTGACTGGAACCTGGTTTTTCAGAAAGGGAATTGCGGAAGAAGTTTCATGAAAAGTCAAAATGCATACCTGCAATCCGCAATCCATAATTGTGAAAAGGTAATTGCATAAAGGTAATTGTGGAAAGGTATATGCAGAAAGGTATATGCAGAAAGGAAATTGCAGAAAGGTAAATTGTGGAAATGTATTTGTGGAAAAGTAATTGCGGAAAGGTGATTGCAGAAAGGTAAATGCGAAAAGGTAGATGTGGAAATAAGTTAGGCTTTTACAAACTGAACTTATGACCTTCATAAATTTTACTCACAAGACTAATCTCATTAAATATTCCCTCATTTTCTTCTTCAACAAATATATACACATATTCGTTTCTTTTTCTTTTTCACAGCGGCATATATATATATATATATATATATATATATATATATATATATATA
>LPNX010615048.1:32348-43640 GCA_001517045.1 Pseudotsuga menziesii
AATAAGGAAATCCATCAACGATTTTATTCGGCACAATCTTGAATTTATGAAAGAGTTGAATAACTTATGTACACAAGGACAAAATCACGGTTGCTTCTCATGAATAGGTCTCTGATATTTAATTTTGAATTCTCTTGAGATTTAAGTCATGGCTCCCAACAACTTTCTATGCTCACAGTACGTCTTTCTATGCTCCATGAATCACACACCGTCCATACAATCAAAACATATCCACGACAAACAAACAGATAGATGTGATTGGGTGGACGGTGTGCAATTCATGGAGCATAAAAAGTCGTACTCTGAGCATAGAAAGCTATTGGGAGCCATTAAAATACCTAACTCTCAGGGGAATTCAAAATTAAATATCGAAATTAAAATTTGTACTTCCCGGTAAAGAGCATACCGCAATGGTAGATACCTTTTCTAAAAGGGAAATCTTAAGATCAAACTAAGGTTAAGATAATAAATAAAACATATATTTCGAGTAATAAAACATATATAGGTAATACAACATGGACATATTGAAACAATACACAGTAACACATTAAAGTAGATCAAAGAAAAATTTAATTTGATGCTAACATAGGAACATGTGATAAAGTCGTTAATTCATTCAGACATATAGAAATGAAAGTATAGATATGAAAAGCGACAATGGTCACTAGGTTTGGAATCCACAACTAGAAAGGAAAGTTTATAAATAGAAAGAATTGACTACAAATAATATGTGCAATTTTAAATTTGCATTACGCATGTGTGTAGGAAACACTTGCACTCATAGATTTCATTTTGAATCCTTACAGAGAACTCTACTTTGTGTTTGTCTTGCGTTTTATGCATTTCAAGAGATGTTGTTGCATAAAAAAAAATTCATCAATTATTATATATATATATATATTGAGTGGCCTTGAGGTGAATATGTTGTCAACGCTACCTATGCGATTATTCAGAGTGAAATAATATGTGTTTTGGCAGTGTGGATTGCATGTTTTGGAAGTGGTAATGTTAATTGTTTTTTATGGACATGCTTAGTTAAATCTGTAAATATTTAGGATTGACAGGTGTCTCAGGTGTTTTGCTTCTACTGTAAACTATATGCAAGATAAGAACAATTTCCCCTGGTAGAGTAGAGTAAATACCATGTTTCATAAGTGCTCTTACGCATTCCAAAATAAAATTTACAAACAATTTGCAAAATGAAACTCTCAATTTGACAATAAATATATAGTAATTCAGACCCCCAATACTTCCACTATCAAATCTATGCAAGCCAACATATATTTGTTGTAAAATAATAAAAGACGTTGTATAAATCACAGCTAAGCAACTTTTAAGTAAATACTAAATTTTTAAACATTCAAGATTAAAATTCTAATTGCAAGAAGAAGATAAATTCAGAGCTACAGAAATACCAAGCAAATCATTTGTTACCACAATAAATATTGAAAACAATTAAGCAGAGCCAAGGAATACTTGCAAATTTGACGAAGTGGTAAAACCTGTGGTGTAAACGAAGGGCAGTAAAAGCAAACAAGCAAACCAAAGAAAAACAATACCAAATATTGGGTACCTAAAGCTTTGTATAAATGTGAAAAGCAAAGGCAATGCAACACTAAACCCCGTAAATTAAGAATTGTGACAAGATATTTGAGATTCTCATAAGCTAAGCCACAGTTAATATATAGGCCCATGTCTAAAGTAAATGACAAGATTTCTTGCATTAATGGAGAACCAATTCATTGATGAAGCATTAACGTAGAGCGTTCATGTCGATGAAGGGACATTGGTGAAGTGTTGTTCATCGACTCGAGCGACAGTGAAACCAAATCGAAACCAAATTGACCCCACAAATTCTGAGCTTAAACCCACAAAATCCCTCAATGAAATTGACCCCACAAACTCTGAGCCTAAACCAAAAAAATCCCTCGGATTGAAATTTTCGCAAAACCCTCAGCCTCAAATCTTGGTAAAGGTTTTTCCCAATTCAAAGAAATGAACTACAATTAAGGGCACTGGCAGAAAACATGGGCCTGTCAATCCAGATATTTTCCCAAAAAGCGCAATTGACCACCAAACATGCATGAAAAAATGCAATGAAACCAAACTGCGACCAAATTGACCCCATAAACCAAACTATGTCTCCAATGTCTCTACAAGACTATTATATATAATTGGAAGTAATAGCTCATGCTTGTGAAGGTCATCTGAGATATAAATTCAGAACCGATATCCTTGACAGCTGCATGGATTACATACCCAATGATTTTGGAGTATCCTACATAAGTTTTGAAATGTTTAAGGGACTTGAAAAGAGAATAAGCTTGTTTCTCCATGGTGGCATACTTCAACTATGAATGTTGCAAGGCTCTACTCATAAAGGCTATAGGTTGCTCTTGTCCCTCCTTATTCTTTTGAAGAAAAACACCAGCAATGGTGTCCTCTGAGGCAAAGGAAAATATCTGAAATTCCTTGGAATAATCTGGACTGATCAAGATTGGGGACTTGGATATGGCATCTTTGATAGATTTGAAAGCATCTTTCCCTTCATCCGTCCACTCAAATTTAGCATCTTTCTTTAACAATTTTTGTAGAGGCTTCATTAGTTCTACTAAATTTGGGATGAATCTCCTTATGATATCAATCTGACCATTGAAAGACTGGAGATATTTAAGATTCTAAGGCAAGGGGACCTTCTTAATGGCTTCAACTCGCTCAGGATCGACTTTGACACCATACTTATAAATGATTTGTCCCAGCAACTTGCCTTCATCAACCCCAAAGATTGACTTGGCAGATTTTAAGGAAATACCATATTTCCAACATCTTATGAAAACCTGCCTAAGATGACTTATGTGGTTAGATCTTTCTTTTGAGAAAACAGTTAAGTCATCTTGATATATTTCGATTAGTTTTCCTATAAGTTCTTTGAAGGAAAAATCCATGGCTCTTTGGAAGGTGGCACTAGCATTTAATAAGCCAAAAGGAATTCTTAAAAATTTATAGTTGCCCCAAGGTGTAGTGAATGTAGTTTTATGTTGATCCTCTTTATTTACCAACACTTGGTTATAACCAGAAAATCCATCCAACATGGACAGCATTCCTGATCTCGTTACTCTTTGAAGCAATGTTTCCATGTTGGGCAATGGGTAATTATCTTTAAGGCATGATGTATTCATATTTCTGAAATCTATACATATTCTAATTGACCCATTCTTCTTTCTGACAACAACTAAGTTGGAGCACCATGATGAATGTCTTGTAGGTTCTATGATCCCTGCTGCTAATATCTTCTGAAGCTCCTTCTGCACAATGGGGGCCAGCTTAGGATTTATTTTCCTAAGTTTTTGTCGGAAATCCTTGACCTCCTTAGCTACTTCTGTGAGGGGAATAGTGTGTTGAAAAACATCTTCCCAATAGGCTTTAAGTTCATCATAACTAAAGGCCAACACATCTCTATATTCTTTTATTAAGTTGATCAAAATGTTCCTTTCCTTTTCCGAAGTACCTTTTCCATTTTTTATTAACTTGGGGTCCTTATAAGTTCCTATGTTTATTTCCATATAATCCCCAATTTTTATTTCTTCTTTTTTGTTTTTATGATGATCATGTCAATCAAACAGATTTTCAAAAGCTATAAGGCTACTCGGGATGTGATTCCTTTCATTATCCTCACATTCCTAATACTCTTTACCCTCCTGCTGATAACTGCTCTTGCAACCTTCAAACTCTTGGAGATTATGGATAAATATCAAGAGTTGCTCATCATCTATAAACACTTGCCAGTGATCTACATTATCTGGAATTGACGGTCTGAAATTAATTTCCATTTTTCCATTCCCATTAATCATTTCATCTGAAGGCTAGAGGGTGGATGCTGCTACCGCTAACTCGTCTGCTAACCCATTCATTTCCCTAGGGACCTTTTGAATGTTAAGTGCATCAAACCATTCCATGGTGTCCCATATGGTATTTCTATACTTCCTTAGTCTGTCATTTTTGCACTGATATTGATTCTTAATCTGGAGGACAACTAAGTCTGAATCACCTTTTATGTTCAACATCTTTATCCCCATGTTTTTAGTGGTTTCTAACCCTAGAAGCAATGCCTCATACTCAGCTACATTGTTTTATGCTTCAAACTCTAACCTGAAAGCAAAGTTGTAGACTTTATTTGAAGGAGAGATGATCACGATGCCCGGACCCTTTCTGGCCTTGGAATAAGCCCAGTCAAAGTAAATTTTCCAAACCTCATCTATATTTTCATCTTTAATGTTTTCCTTAATAGGGGCTATGAAATTTTACAAGATAGCATAGTTTCCAAAGCTATCAGTGCAATGTACAAATTCATTTCTAGGTTTTTTAGGGTTTTCTACATGCTGTTTCCTTAGCTTCTCTCTATGGAGTATCACCCTAGTGTTTTCTGACACAAGTATAGTAGCATATCTCTGTTAGGATTATTAATTCTCCCTTGTCCAAATTTGGTCATATGTCTAAATTGGGAGTCATGTCTAAATCGGGAGTCCATCCAGTCTATTTATAGTCATTAGCACCATTGGGTAAACTTGACCTAATTGGGGCACATGTCTCAGTTACTAATGTGTGGGGAACACTAATTAAGGCTCACCGCCACTTATTGCACTTGATTGCATAAGTTTAGGAGCCTCCTAGATCAATCCCTACAATTTAGGAAGCCATTGGGAGTGCCGAAACCAACCAAGGTTAGTTCACTTCAGTTAATGACTAGTCAAGCTAAGTTAGGAGTCAGTTACATTCAGTTCAAGTCCTCCACATTCAGTTAGCACTAGGTTTACTTGATTTCACACATTGGGGCGCATTTCTCACCTACCACAGTCAGTTAACCATTAGTCAACACTAAATGTAACACTTGGTTGTGTTTTAGAGCTCCGATGAACTCCGGTTATGATTTAGACAAGGACAGTTAACTACTGGGTCCTCCGATAGTGATTTAGACAAGTCTTGGTTACCTACAGTCAAGTAGAGTCTAATCAATTCGAACTTCCTCATGTGGATTCGAATTGCTTGTGGCTATTAAAGCCATTTTAATTTATTGTAATTATCATTCGGATTACTTTTTTTATTAATGAAAGCATTCACAGCTGCAAGCCTTTTGCACTGTTTCATTCTTCAATTGCTGAGTAAATTGTGAGATCTTCTTTGTGAGTTGTGTGTTTGTCTATAGATCTATATGCTCAAATTTACAATGTCCAATCCATTTGAATGTACCCACCAAGATTTGCAGCCCACTTTCGAGATAGCAACATACCCCAATTATCTAGCACATCAATCACTACCACATCCATTGACATGTCGATGTCAGGATACTTGACCAACTTAACATGTAGATTTAAGATTATCCCTACCACTTCAACTTCTCTTGCATCCATTGTACAAACATTGTGGTAGGGTCGGGTGATCCTTAGATTTAGTTGTTCCATTACTTTTCTTGTCATGACATTTGATGAAGCACCTGAATCTAACATGCAATTATGAAGGAGAAGATTATCAACTAAGAGAGAGACATAAAAAGGCATGTGGTCTTCTCTTTTCAGATCAACATTGTTGAGGACTATAGGCATATCCATAGGTTCAATGTGTTCAGCTTCAAATATAGAATTATTACTAGGGAGAGGATCTTCTTTGACAACATTATGAGTTTTATTTTGACTATCCTCTATGGCTTTAAACAACTTTTCTTTTTTACCAAGAATTTTAAGTACATCAATTGCATAAATAGAAACCTTAGCATTACTTAACCATTCAGTTCCCATGTCAATATTTTATTATGGGATAACAGGGGGATCTAGGAGAGGAGGATTGGTTACCTTAGGTTTGTACTGTTTAGCTGGTGAAGACTTCTCCTTCCTTCGATAAACTGCACCCTTGAATCTAGCCTCCTTCATTTCCTCAATTCTTTCTGGAGTAGGCATTTCACTGTAGAAATTGGAAAGGAGGTCCTTCTCATAACTGTAATATGTGGCTTGCTGCCAATTCTGGTTTGACAAAGGGTAGATTTGGCCTACCATGTATACATGATCAGGCTCGCTTGAAGTTGTTTCCTGACTACTGACCTCGGGAAGTCGATGTTCCATGACTTGATTTGCAACATAACAAGTGCTTTCTTGGTGGAATTGTTCACAGGGTCTACACGATGAAATTACTTCCTCTACCATGTTAGCTGAGTCTAACTGGTTTCGGATCCTAGGTTCTTAATGAGGGGATTTCTTTTGATACATCTGATTTTGCTTGGGCTGAAAGTTCCTAGGTCCATTATTCCTTTCCATTGTCACTATTCTATTTTGCATGTGATTCAACTGTGCAGCATGATTGTCCATTTGTTGGTTTTGACTAGTAACCAAGTTTTTTATCATGTCCGCCACCTTTTCCATAGGATCTTTAGAAGTTCCCTTTTCTTCCGATTCAAAAACTTTACCCTTGGTCTCTTTGTTGTAGGAAGTGTTTCCCCTAGTGTAACCTGGAATGTTGGACTTGCCTGAAGATTGCATATTCTTTTCTATTTTCTTAGCCAACTCCTGGGCAGTTTTTAGATCATCTCTTAACTGGTACCTTAAGTCACCTGTGAAGGCTTCAATGTAGGATATGAGGATAGAGGCATCTTTCGGCTTGATGTCTCTAGGAAGGTCCACAACCACAAACTTGAATTTAGTGTTAAATTCATCCATGGTTTCATTCTCCATCTTCTTTATGCTATGAAGGGCAGTAAGCAAATGTCTTGGTTCCTTTTCTTCTCCCCATTTCTTACTAAAACCATCTTGGAATTCACTAAGAGTTTTATATGAATCATCATCTAGGTCAAAGTACCATTCTGCAGCATCATCTTCTAAGGATAAAGCAAAGAGATTCATTTTGACATCATCATGGTTATGAGCGGCATCATTGCAATAACTGACCAGGTGCTTTTCAAACTTTCGAAGGTGAGACTTGGTAGTGATGGCATTATTGCCCTGAAATATGGAGAGCTTCTTGATAGCATCATTTGGAATGTCATGGGGAGCACCTGCTATCTGAGAAAAGTCAAGGGGTTTGAATAATTCTGTCATTTCTTGAGATTGGTGAATATGACTCTCTACAAATATGTGATGGATATCTGAGAGGGATTGGTCTCCTAAATATTCAAGGTTTCTACGAGAAGTTTGTATGTTCAATCTTTCTCTAATAAACCTTTCAGGATTAGGGAGAGGATTTAATAATTGTTGGCGGTTTCTTCGGGTAGAAATTCTTGGAGGGATGTTAGACAGTGGAGTCGCCAAATGGATTGAGTTTTAATTCTTATGGTTTTTAAAGACAAGATCTATCAATTTTTTTGTATCTTTTTAGTTGTTTTAGAAAAAAGTTAAGCTAAGCCGTACTCGGGAATAAAAAGATTTATCCCTGGCAACGGCGCCAAAAAGTGTTGCCACCTTTCACATGCCTAGGGGGGGACATGGTAGAAATATTCAAGCCACTCGATGTGTCCTTGGGGGAAAGTCTCGAGTCAATGCTGTCACCTTGTTCTTGACTCCTCTGTTTAGGCTCAACTCCTAACGAAGCCAAGGGGGGTAGACCCTATTAAGTTACTAAGGAAAATTTCTCTAGTATGATGGTGTTGAATTGAATAAGTTGCTTAGGAGTTTGAAATTACCATTAATAACCATAGATGACAAGATGAAAAAATGAGCACAAGTAAGCACAATGCTGACACACAATATATATATCGAAAGAATTAAACAAATAACCAATGCCTTAAAATGGAGTCACAACATAATCAAATGTACTTGCATGTGCTTGGAGTGAATGTTTTGCAAATGTCTCTTGGTACATTTTAAGTTAATATGAAAAATGAGTGAATTAAATTAGGTGAAATGGGACTCCATATATATCGAAGGGATACTTGGAGTATGTCCAAAAAATAAAA
The DNA here is from genome assembly GCA_001517045.1 of Pseudotsuga menziesii. NCBI lineage: Eukaryota > Viridiplantae > Streptophyta > Pinopsida > Pinales > Pinaceae > Pseudotsuga > Pseudotsuga menziesii. The sequence continues at coordinate 40,285 of LPNX010615048.1, forward strand.
CCTTCACGGCTACCCGTAAGGAATGTGTGGGCTGAATGGAGTCTCTGAGACTATGTTCATAATACACCCACTAGGTTGTAGCAGAGATCGATGCCTCGAGGTCATTGTCCAGGAGTTCCCACTTCCTTTGGGTATTTTTCCACCGTTTACGGTTTGATCGAGGCGTTGGATTTTTGCCTGATGGGGGTTAATTGGGGAAGGTGAAACCTAATTAATCTAGTCACTCACATTGTTTTTGATGCAGCTTCACTGATCGAATGAACTGCTGCCAAAATGCAGAACATACACATCGGAGTCTTTGTAATTTTTAGTAAATTTTAAACGGTGTGTTTTGATTAGAAAGAAAACCCTCCAGGAACCTCTTTCGGTCCAAGTGGACCTCAATCGGGGAATCAAGGAGGGGGTTGATTTTAGAAATATTTCCTGTAGAAATTAATGATGAAGCAGCAAAAAAGAAACAAACCACGGGTTTTCTAATTAGTCCTACCACGCATATCTTTCCCCTTTCGGGTCAATTGGGAAGTCGTGGGGTAAGTATTAAAGTTAATTTGACTTTGAAATATGGAAGATATGATAAAATTAATCAAAGTATATTATTTTGCATAAATGAAACTAATCTAGAGTGAAAAAATAAGAAAATGAAAAAAAGGACATGAATCCCCCCAGGGGGGATGGGGAATGGACTCGAAAGAGCCTATTCGGAAATATTTTTTATTATCAGTGGTTGAAATACCAGAAAACTGATATTATTCCTCTTGGTTCTTATACAGAATGAAACCAAGACCATACAAAGTGCAATACTTAAATATTACAGTCAAAAAGGGAGACCCCTGGGGGGATTCGAATGGCCCAAAAGCCACTTTTGAACAGCAGCTCCTCCTCTTTTCTGTTATACCTGCTAAAAACCAACAAGATTATTAAATTGAAATGTGCCCAAAAAAACTTTGAAAGTACCTTTGGGTCAGCCTACTTTTAACCGAAAAAAAGCTAAGTTGAAACTAGTTAATAAAACGGTGAAGAAGGGATCTTGGCTTGCCTTTAGGGCAGCCAATATGATGTGCACCGATTGCTGGATTTACCTTTTATAACAGAAAACAGAAATCTAATGCATGCAAGCTACAAATTCTCTTTAAGATGCCATGCAAAAAGGACGATTTCCCTAAAGCTAGATCTAGAATTCTTATGAAACCTTTTAAGAACAAGATCTAGATTATGAGCTTTGAGAAGATGGATCTATGTTAAAATTTACTTTAAGATAATATATCTAAACAATATCAAAGCTGTGAACAAAGTAACCAGATAAAATTTTAATATTTAAGAGGAGAAAGAGAAGAAGGCAAGATTGTAGCCTTGAAGATCAACCGTGGAGATTTCCGGTGGAATGTCAAGGGACTATGCCTTTGAGAAATTTTTGGAGAAAGTGAGGAAGAAAACTAGATCAGCACCCTCTCCAAGCTAGGAACCTGCAACTTAATCCAAAGGCTTTCCAAAATGCTTGTGAGATCTGTTTAGTACATAAACAGAGATATTAGAATAGCATGCATATAAACTTATAAAACATGTTAATTCTAGATCTCTAAACATGCATAAAAAGGAAAGAGATAACCAATATACTTATTAACAAACTCCTTTCCTATCAAGATCATAATAAACTTATTATCAATCTTTTAGCACTGGATCCACAATATCAAAATAACCAATTTATGAACATAGATATAGGTTACCTCAGTAAAACATGGCAATGCTCATCCACACACAATAACATGACACCATCTTTCCTCCAAAGCTTTTCTTTATTTCAAATGAAAAATAGCAACAGCTCTTCAATCCCACTTTAACTAGCTTGGAAGAGGAAAACTGTGTTTTATTTATAACAAAAACTGGAAACCTAGCCCAGAGGGGGAATAATTCCCAAGGAGAGAGAGACTGCAGCTGCATGAGGAGTCAAGCCGAGCTTGATCTAAGTCTATCTGAGTCTGATATGAGTCTCACTGAGTCTGAATGACAATCGGAGAGCTAATCGGACTAACACATCAACTGATTAACTAAAACATCAACCAAATCACATCCAGATGGGCCCACACATGTGGAGGAGAGAGAGAGAGGGCACAATTCCCAAGATTGCATGTTGTGGTGCACTCCTTGTTCAGCCCAGATCAACTCCTTATGTCAAGCAATGGTCAGCTCCAGTCAATCTGAAGCTGATGAGACTGACTTCAGTCAAATTGGAGCAAAATCCATTGATTTTGGATTTTGGATTTTCTCCATTATTTAATTAATTTATCAATTAAAATAATCAATATTTGATTTTTTGGGTTTTCTGACCTTAGTGATGGGAAAATCACTCAAAACTTAGGAAAAGTGGGTTCATGGGTTTACATGGTGCTCTGAGTTATAAAATGAGCACCCCCATGACTGAAACTGATTTGTGAGCCCACTTTTATTACAAAACCAAATTTTCCAATTAGACTATTAAAAAATAGCCTAAGTTTTGTGGAAAAATTAAAATTAAAAAAAGTTAAAAATTTATTAAAAAAAAATAAAACCTAGGGGGACTTAGACATGTTCATATGACTTGACCACAATTCCTATCATGTTTATACATTGACACATAGACTATAATAACCTCAATAGGCCTAAATGCCAAGCCGACCACCCCAACTTTGGAGGTATAGAGTGAAAAACTTAGAAATTATCAGTCGTTTATTCAACAACCAATAATAACCAAGGGAAAAAACACTCTGGGATGATCGAATTGACAAATAAATTCCAAGAGACCGAGTGTTTTACAGACACTATCATGCTAGAAAATTTTATTACAACTCCCCTACGGGGTATGAACATGTGATATAGTACAACAAGTACTTCCCATAAGCAAATTTCTGAAGGTCTTCTAAAGTCTGAACAAATCATCTTTGTTCAGTTCACCAGGCTCAATTGATAAAAAAACACTAAGTACAACTTAGGTGGTAACAGTGCTCTTCATCTGGCATGAGAAATATATGGAACCTTATAGTCTGCAACTTACAGACCATTTTGAGATATGTCTATTTAGCTCAGACTCTTCTTGCTTGCATGCTCTTTGTTTTATTCTTCTATTTACTCCTACTCGTTTGCACACATCCTGGATCGACTCTTCTACTCTACTATCTATGCACACAGTTATAGATCCATGGCTCAATAGCCTTCTACTATCAGACTTCTCTCTGATCTCCTCAAAATACTTCTACTATTACCAACAGAACCAATAAAACTACTGTTATCCCTAAAGTTGGACCTAGACTACAGGGGATCCAAGCTTAAGGAAATCTTAAGTCTGAGAAAGACTAAATCAAAATGAAATTAAATCAAAATAC
>LPNX010615048.1:45450-68513 GCA_001517045.1 Pseudotsuga menziesii
TGTAGTGGCCTTTCACATGGCACTAAGTTAGCATTGAAAGCACCAGGTAAAGACTGAAATCTTGATCTCAGCATGCTCAGAGTCCGAATCTCTCCCAGTCACCGAACAGCTCCAGAAATACCACCAGATAATGTAGAGAATATTGCATACCATATCTGGGTATCCATGAAGTAGATCAACATGACAGGAGCCCAGAGATATATAACTGCACCCATGTTTCCTAGTACATTTGGGAATAACTCATGCCATTGGTAATTAACATCTTTTACATTCATTATGTCCTTTGTTGGTTGCACAAGAGGTTTTATTTGTATATAGTAGCTGAAAGACAATTTGCTGATAAGTAGAAGCACCAAGAATACAGTATACTTTAAGAGTGTCAATTGACTCTCGTGTATCCCTCTTCCAATGTAAATTCTTAGATTCATGCTTGACGGAATCCAAAATTCGTGGGACAAATATGGAGATAACAACTACAATCTTTCTGAAGCTAACCCTTATATAGAGCGGGTTCCTCCTATTTATAGATGTTACAAGACCGTGCAAGGTCAACCAAGTACAGATCGGTTATTACAATCATAAGTAGGCACAAAATGTCTTCTACTACATTAATGGCAGGCCATACCTAGCCACAAAATTTCCTTCATTACATTTAACACAGGCCATAACTATTCACGGAAACGTCTTTCAATCTGCCTATACAGGTCATAACTAGCGGCAAAATCCATCCTTCAGTCTTTCGCCAACTTGAGCTCCTGTAGTCTTCTTGGCCTATACCTCTCCATCTTTTACTCTTCTAAATACCTCTACAAGTACGCTTTTTCCCTTGTCGTACTGATCCGTGGTGTAGCTTTCTCTGCTTTGCGCTTGCTTTCTTCCTTTACCTGCCTTTTTCTGTTGCGCACCTACTTTGTGTGCCTTGTGCTTGTGCTTTTGTTTACTCCTTGTGCACTTTCCTGACCCAGCAATCCTTAATCTTGTTAGTCCACAAAGATGACAAATTATATATACCCATAGTGTTTTGTGAATTTCCAATTCTGAGCTTCACTATGGATCTTATGAGAGTTCGTTTGTATTTTAGTAATGTTGGTTTTCTTCTTTAGGCTAGTTAAAACAAAGAGATATTGTTGATCTTCAAGATTTGGGTTAATCACCTCCTTAAAGTATCTCAATTTATCTTATCCTATAATTTGTTATCGCACCACAATTTCTTCTTAAAATTAGATGTAATAATATTGTTTATGTTATCAATATTCTGCAAAGCGACCTCTTCCTTGACACCCCAATGATATAGCCAAGAGTTGGCATATTTATGACAAACCCACTTGACTTGTCGATGGTTAAAGCTAGAATTAATAGCAATATAAGGAATCATGTTTCCATCCATGTTAATTACCCTATGCTTATACATTAGGTACATAGTCATGGCCATGTTCTCAATGGGGAGTAGACCTGTGTAGAAATTCAGGCCTGCAGTAGATTAATTTCACCCACAACAATTAACAATTGATCATGCAAAATTATCAACAATGGAGACTGAATATGGAGCTGTAACACAAAATTATATTAACTGAGTGTACAATAGCCAACCCTGTAATAACATAGGCTGCTGAATATATAGAATACATGAGCAAATCGAATGCATAAGGAAGAATCCAAATCTAGCATAAAGCAGGCTTACCCAAAATACGCAAATCCCCCATAGGTGTAAAAAGCTGATCCCAAATCTATCAAGGACCCCACGAATTAGCAAGGGCACATGGGCAAGCTAAAGAGTGGTCAAATGGCAGCTCATACATGCTTTTGCATGGAGGAAAGAGTGGAGGAGGAAGAGGCAACAAAGCTGATTCACCTCACCTAGTCTCGCTTTCCTATGTGCCTTAAAACACTGGAAAAGCAGGCAATAAAGAAGAAAAAGCAAAAGGGCGCCTAGGAGGCCAGGAATAAAGCAGATTTGATTCCCAAGGCTTTCCCAAGCGCTCCATGAGTCAATAATGGCAAGTTTGACCTCTATGGATAGGCAATTATCAACTTGCACATGGTGGGACTCATGGACTAGGCAAATAAGACAAAATAAATGAAATAATGTCTAAGTGGGTAAATACTATGGGTTGATTATTCTAACAACCTTCTTCTATGAGGAGGATAGGATAAGGTGTGTTGCTTTTAATTTTAAGATTATAGGTTATAAAAAATTTATGAATTTTCTCAATCATTCTATAATATTCTCTAGAAATGTTTCCGCCTTAAACTTCACAACCATTTAACATAACAGAGTGAAAAGGTCCCAAAGAGAAATTTATTTTTATCCCATTTCCAAAGGTCTACTAATTTACAATTTTTTTTAAGGCCAAAATTAGCTTATCACTTTCCATTCATCATTTTATCAATTCTATAGTTCCAGTTAAGCTTGTGATGAAAATTGATTCCAAGATATTTGTATGAACTTACTTCCTTCGAGATATTGTTTTCATACTAAAACTTATTGTAAGTGATCTATTTGAATTTGATAACCTTTCTTTTGTCAGTGTTAACAATCATACATGTACTGTAACATAAATATTTGAGAATTCTTAGTTTCTTGTTGATATCAAAGGGACATCTTGCCACAAGAATGATATCATCGGCATAGAGAAGGAGCCAAAGTTGTGTCGGCACAACCTACTTCTTCCAAACAATTCTTTAACTTATTAATGTATACCAAAAAGGGAACGGGATAGGGGACAACCTTGCTTAACTCCTATATTACAATTAATTTCTTCTGGACAACCCTCAATATTCCTAAACTTGGAAATGACATTCTCATACAACCTTATTGTCGCATCTCTCAGTTTGAAAGCAACTTTTAGCTCTTCTAATCTATTCCAAGGTTAGTTCTAGGCACTGTGTCAAACGCTTTTCTAAAGTCATTGAAACAACATAGGATATTGTTTTTATTATTTTGGCATTCCTCTATGATGATCCTAAGTTTAACAAGGTGGTCCACTATTGAATAATGGCTTCTAAACCCAAGCTTCCCTTTAACCCTTTTCCCCTTATTTTCTAGCCATATGTTGATCTTCTTAGCCAAGATAACCCCATATAAGTAAGCTAAAAAAGGACTAATCATAATGATACTATAATTGAAAGGATTGTTAAAAATTTATGAGATTTCTTTTATAAAATACAATAAGTCTATAATGGAAAAATGACTAGATAATTTGTTGTCAAATGTATAAAAATAATAAATTTTGGACAATTTTCTTTATCAATTTTGATATTATTTTTTTCAAAACCATCTATAAAAAAAAAAATTTAATTAAATAAAAACTTTTAAATTAATTGCGCCGAGAGGCGCTTTACAGCCCAGTATGGGGGATATCTTGTAACGTGATGTAATGTTAGTAACGTTTGTAACATGTCGGCAAAAAAAATAGTGATAGTGAATATTATGGGAGAGATCATGTAACGTGATGTAACGTTAGTAACGTTTGTAACATGTCGGCAAAAAATAATAGTGATAGTGAATATTATGGGAGAGATTTTGTAACACAAAATAAAAAATAATATCACTCTCGTCCACAAAAAAATCTAATATGGGGGATATGTTGTAATCCTCCTACCTAACAAAACAATAAAAAAGTAAAAATTTAATTATCCGTAAAAAAATTATGTGAGTCAAGAAAAAAACACAAAATTGAATTATCCACAAAAAAATGTTGGCCTTGCACATGGTTTTAAAACCACGTGCAAGGAATTCTAAACAACCCATGGTTTTATTGTACATGGTTTATGAGGCTTTGCACATGGTTTTTAAACCATGTGCAAGGCTTCTTAAACAACCCATGGTTTTATTGTACATGGTTTAGGAGGGCCTTGCAAATGGTTTTAAGACCCTATGCAATGCCTCCTAAACAACCCATTGTTGTAGGAGGGCCTTGCATATGGTTTTAAAACCATGTGTGGAGAAATGATGCAATGTTGGTTCCTAACAAAATAAAAAATAATATATGTTGACCATAAATAATATTAAATATTAATAATAAAAATATTATATGTGGAACTTAAATAAAAGATGTGTCTTTTGGTTTGAATAAAATAATGGATACCTAAGAAGAGCTTTGCACCTCTAAAGATTTGATCCATCTCGGTGCTTGATAGAACCTAAGATTTGGATCTACGCTGGTATAGAATCTCAACCCTAAACAGCAAAAAAAAATTGGAACAACTAAATTTGGACACCAAAATAGGTAAACATATGTAAGTTGTTTTGGTTGTAATGTAATGATAAGTAAATAAAAATCTCTCACATTAATAGATGTTTGATTTTTAATATATTTTTATCTAAGCAATGCATAATTTTACTAAGAATTTTGTTATAGAATGTGATGCCTTAAGAAAACGTTCTTGCAATAGTTTATTTAAAAGAGGTGCTCATTGGATTTCAGGAGTGAACAAGGGTTCAAAGAATGATTTCCTTAATGTTAATGCTTTGATATTAAATGTACTTAAGTCCCTTTTAAGTCCGTCCCTTCTAAGTGTAGCCTCCATAATATGTTAGTGCTTTAAGTATTTTTATGATTTTGAGATTTTGCTTTATTATTGGTGGTGTGACCTTGACTCAAACAAATTATATTTATTTGTGTACTTTAATATCAAAGTATGATTGCACTTATATATTATATTAATATAAATGTAAATGTAAATCATATTAACATAAATGTGGGTTGATGTCCAAGTTGAGATGGAGGAATTTTTTTAGGGTTTTTGGTTTCTCCCCTCGATGGCAACTTCACGGGTCTTTGTCGGGTATGGTAGGCATAGATATGGTCTTGGAGTCAAACTAAGATGCTCTCAGTCTAGTACCAACCAAGAGACCAAAGTGGGAAGTTCTAGTTTTTCTTTTAAAAATTCCATAGCTAGTTTATTTACCGATTTTCTTATTTTCTGTTTGGTTTCTCCAATGAGCTTGGGCCAGAGTCCTCATTGCCGGTCGGCTAGGCTAGTCACCGGTACTACACTTGTCCCATCAGTCTTGAATACACGCCTTGCTTCATCTCTATGATCTGACACATTGAATGGGTGTGTCTCTTTAGTATCTGGACAAAGAGGTGACGGTCGCTAGAGCAAATAGCCCTTGTAACAAATTTGCAAATGCCGCTTTGTCCTACAAAAAAGAGGCTAAGATAGTTAGGGTTTACCGACAGATTAGATTCGAAAATGTGCATAAGGGTAAGTCATTGTGCATTCTTGGTAGGGATGCAACCATGTATTTGGTTCTAAACCCTCACCTTATGCTCACTAGTGGGAGAAATGGAATTTGTGAAGATCACCAGGATTGAGATTTTGGAATGGATTCATGAACAGTGGAAACCTTTCATCCAAAACATTCCCAAGGTATTAGCCTTGGTTAATGGGTGGCTCATTTTCCATTTCCTATCTGAAGAAGAAAGGTTAGTGGTGGAGGAGAGTTTATGGGTGTATGGTAAAGGGTCTCAAATTTTGTCCCGGTGGAATGTGGATTCCGACCCACGGTCTGCTAAACTCTCGAAGAGACACTTATGCGTGATTTTATTTGGATTCCCTTTATTCAGTTGGAATATAAAGGGTTTCGAGCGGCAGAGAATTCTATAGGTAAATTCATCCGCATTGAAGATTGTCATCTAATGGAATCTGATAGAAAAGTGCATCGGGTCCTGGTGGAAATGGAAATGGAGAATGGGTTGCCGGAGGAACTGGAAGTGGTGTGGGAAGGGGGCACCTTTGTGCAAAAACTGGATTACTGTAGGGTATCATTTTGTTGCCATCGTTGTTGTGGTACGGGGCATTCAAAAGCTTTTTTCTCTTCTCGTCGACTGGAAGATCCCGTGTCTCGAAACTTGGCAATTCTGAACCAGAGTTGGCTAATGGTCAAAAGCTCCCCTTTCTGTTATATCACTCGTTAACAGCTTCTTTTGTCAATAATTTTTCGAGCACTGTTCCTGTCATGTTAAATTTTTTGTTTGTTGATGAGCTTTTAGGTCTTCTTTCGATAGATGGTAATTCTGGTTTGGATGAAATAAAGTTGTCTTCTCTGGGTTATGTGGATGACCCTTCTATAGTCTTGGTTGAGGAGGATATCGATCATAAGGAAGGAGACACTTTTGTTTTGGATGTCCCTCATTATTTTAGTATATGTCCCCCTCTAGAGGTCCCTATCTTCAACAGTTCAGATTTCCACCCTTTATCTAGGGTTTCAACCGACCTTCCTCTAATTCATATGTCTTCCTCTCCTATGTAGGATTGTTCTTATCCTCACTAGTTTGGAACTAAGGTGGGGATCTTTCCCTTGAAAACCTTCTTGACTATTTCTGAGAGTCCGGATAAGATTTCTATATCCTCCATTAGAAGAACTAATGTTTCCGTCTATAAACCTAAGAAACGGGGAAAAGATAAAACCAAAGAAGTTCCGTCGGTTGAAGATGAGGGTTCAATTTTTTTTTGTCAAAACCCTATGATATCATCATTGTTCGATAAAGGTCTCCCTGAGGAGTTGGATACTTCACTAGTTGTTTATGACCAGGCTCTTAGAGATTCAGCAGTCGTTACTATTGTTTGGAAAATTTGGAAAAGGACCAGAGCTAAGATTTTCCAATTTCTGTGGGTGGGTAGTTTGGAGTTTGGAAATTTTCATTTGGCATCTTGGGAAAGTTTATCACTTCCTTGAGATCTTGGTGGGTGGGGGATAAAGCATCTGGCTTTGTTCAATTCCTCCTTGTGTGACAAATCTCTATGGAGATGTTTATTCAGTACTGGTCTATTGGGAAACTTATAAATGCAAAATATTTTAAAGGACTTGACCCCATTTATTGGCTTAGAGATTGCACATTTTTTAAATCTGATATTTCGACCATCTGGAACAACTTGGTAAAAAGTATCCCAATCGTTTCTAAACATTTGAGTAGGTTGGTAGGGGATTTCAAATTTATCTATGGATTGACTCAATCTATGGGTTGGGGGGTAAATACTTGCTCTCCCATGATCTAGTGTTGGAACTTCATTGACAAAATATTCATGTGTTGAAAGATGTCCATTGCGATTCTTATAACAATATCTGGGTTGATTCCATGGTACTGGGGCTGACGAGAAGGATTGTTGAGGAATGTGACCTATATATTTCTTATCTCAATCAAGGAAATATCACTCTTTCTGCTAAATCTGATAAGCTAGTTTAGGCATTCAATTCCAGAGAAGGGCAAGTGACTGTTGAGTTAGCCTATTGTTCTATAATCATGAATAACAAAAATTTCGAGACAGAATGGTGGATGCATTGGTTGTGGAAAGGGTATGTCCCTTTAAAAATTAAATTATTCTCATGGTTGTGTTTGAAAAAAAATATTTTGACTTTGAGGTCTTACAGGGAAGGGGCTTCTATGGCCTAGGAAGATGTTCTTTATGCCTTATGAAGGCTGATTCGGTTTCCCATTTGTTCGGAGATTGTGCTTTTTTTCTTGATATTTGGTTGTTACTTATGAATTTCTTTAAGATTGAGCATAGTTGGGATGATGCTTCGATGAAGGACAATTTGTTGAATTGGTACAAAAGAAAGGATCATCGTTGTTATCTCCTGGTTTTTGTGATGTGGGAGGTCTGGAAAGCTAGGAATGCTTCCATCTTTTCAAATATTTTGCAAAAGACTGAGGAAATATATCTGAGGATTTTAACAACCTTCTCTGAATGGAATAAAGAGTCTTTTGTTAGAAGGAAAAGATGTTGCTCTTTTCCTTCTCTTTTGCAGGAGCACCTAGTAGGTTTATTTGACAGAGCAACTTCGAATGGTGCTTGTGGTGTTGTCTTAGTTATAATGCTTGGTAAAGATAAATTTATTAAGGGTTGTTTACAGGATGGCTTTGGCACAAATACTCATTTAAAAGTGGTTGGGTTATGGAGTTTACTCTTATGTGCTAAATATTGAGGTTTAAAAGATTTACAAGTTTTAGGTGATTCCCAAGTTATCATTAACTGGGCATTGGGTGAGGCCCAAGTGAAGCCTTTGGAAATAAACCATTGGCTGGAATATACCAAAAGCTTGATGAAAGATTTCACTTTTTAATCTTTCAATCATGTTTACAGAGAACTGAATGTTGAAGCAGATACTCTCTCTAAGCTCGGTCTGGGCACTATGAATGGCAGACTCCATTTTTCTCTTTTTCTGCAGGATCTTGTTTCAGAACCGGCCACTTGATCCTTTTCAATTACCTCCTTTTATTAAGCTTGCAATATGCAGGAGGATGTAAGATGTAAAACAATTTTTCTGATGAATTCTCTGAATGTATTGGTTTTTGATGAATAGTCGAGATAAAGATGATAGAACGAGATGGAAGTATCAATAAGCTTTTTTCTAGTATATAAAAATATCCTTTTAAATCTCTGAAATGATTGTAACTCTAACACAACTTTTCTTTAATACAAAGTTGATTTCTATTAATGAAGAAAAAACAAAAACAAAACTAAAAAACATAAAAATATTTCACTCACAAAATCATCTTTATTTTTCTAATATAATGTTATCCATATTTCATAATGAAATTAAATGACATACAAATATTAACCACACATAGTTAAATGTTTTATTTCTATTTTGTCCTTCTCAACATTCTTGACAGGAATAAATAAGTAAAAAATTACACTTCTTTTTCATGTCATTGATTAAAAAAGAAAATCATAAATTAATATTTCAGAATGAAAAGATTTGTCGATAAATGAAAAGACAACACAATAAACAGTAAAAGGTTTGGATGTGAGCTATAAAGTTCATTTGATTTAGAATTTATTTTATAATCAAATTTAAATATCATTGATCCTCACTTTGGAGTAGCGTGATTTCTTCCCTGACATGCCTTGTATTGTGTATACATGTACACACACCCTTCTTCACAAATTCTACGTGAAATAACTTTGACACGCCATGTGATGAAACCTATATGTTAGTTTATTGCTTAAAATACTAACATTATTTATCCATGTGCTTTATTGATCGAAAGTAATTAGTTTAAAATTTGAATAATGCAAATCCCAAGTTAAAGGTGGCAATCGTGAAAAGTTCGTCTTTAAAAAATGTACAACAATTAGGTTTAGGTTATTAGGTTGGTGTATGAGTTTAACTAGATATTGAAACTTAATCAAATGTTTTGAAAATGACAACAAACCAAATTTCGCTTTACAAAAGTTCATCTCCGAACCAAATCCAAGAAATTCTAAATTTTCCATGCTAAAAAAACACAAAAGCATCTCGTCAATGGTGTAAAGTTTGACATGTGACCCTTTGAAAAAACTCATTGCTTGCAGACAACTCATTACTTTCTTGGTACTTTTGCTTTACGTGAAAAAATGAGCATCCTTTATTCAACCCTGAAGTAGGTTGATTGTGGCAGGTTTTAGGTTAGGGATGGAGTTAGCTTTCCACCCAACCATTTGCACTAATTGGATAACCAGCAATGCATGATGTGAAAGCTCACGCGAGTCAAGTCGTTCGATTGGTGCAAATAGTCAAGTGGAAAGGTAACTTTGTATGTATGTACTTATAATTGAATTTTAATGAAAAATATTATCACCACTTTTGACCATCTGTTCGAAATCTTGACTGTAAAAGATTATGACTAAATTCCATTTAGTGTGTTTTCTTTTACGAGTCATACTCGTTAAGAATATGAAAATTATAAACTAAAATCAATGAGATATGGTTTGACTGTGCGATGAGTGGTAGATATATTTTATTTTATTTTTTAAATGTATGTAATAATATCAAGTGCCACATAATGAAAAGACCGGTACAATAAAAAATTAAAAAAAACATGCACCGGGCTTAGAACAATGGGAGGTAGCTTGGTCCTTTTCTACCAACATGACTCATAGGCAGGCCCCCTACACCTCTCACAGAGTTGCATTCCATTGTTGCTGACTTGGCTAAGCTCAAGGCCAACATATCCGTCATGGACCTTCTCTATCTATGCCCATCCTTGCACAACACCCTTAGCCAAGCCATGTACCATCCATGTGCCATAAGTATTAAGTGATTTTAATACAATAATTTTTTAATTAAAAAGAAATTTTGAGTCCTTGGAGAGATAAATGAAAAAAATAGAAAAATAGTATATAAATAATTAATTTTCTAAAAAAATATTTGTATTTAATATTTTGAAAAGAAAATCTAAATACACATTTATTTAACTTTTAGACTCAATTTAGTTCTTAGTCTTTATTCTAGACCTATGACATATAGCTTCAAAAGATACCCAATATCAATTCTTGTCAAACAAAGTACATCCTATATATTGGCAGAGGTTCCAAAAACAGTAGACTTTTTTCCATCCAAGTAAGAGACATCAAAAAACTAGTCCTTTGAATTGTTTCCAAAGGGATATTATTCCTGAATTCTTATTCAATTAGGTATCCTTCCTTAATAGAGAAAGCTTCTTTTGAAAGTTGATCTACTTCATTATTAAATTTCCTATAGATGTATAGGAATGTGACTTCTTCAAAATCGAATTTTGCCACCAAACAATATTTTGTGATTAGTCTTGGAGTCAAATTTGAAATTTGACTTTTTCCATTTGCTCAATCCAACAATTATTTTGAGTATCTTAGGACCTACATCCTACTAACATTATTTTCAAGAGCAATTTTCACCAAGATCCAAAATGCAAAACAATGAACTTATTCTCAAAATTATGAAAATCGGCGCCTACAAGAATTTTGAAAAATATTAAATTTTTGTTTCAAAAATATGCATGTACATTAATCATTATGAACCTTTTAGAAATTATATCCGAGATTTATTTTTTTTCAGTTTTTGTAAAAAATAAAACATTTTTTTGGAATTTCTCAGTTTGGCCTCTGTCACGTCCCCTCCCGGCCGAAGCAAATAATGCAATGTAATCTACAGCGGAAGCAAATACAATCACCAAAGCATTCATCATGTTCATCATAATTCATTAAAACAAATACAGTTGCAGAGCTAAATACACAAGAGATACTTATCTTGAGAAGAAGCTTGTCTTGCAACCAGCTATGTCACTGCAACGTTCCACCCAACCATAGGCCAGTGTGCTCATCAATCTCTCACCAGCAATGCCACCCCCAAGCTGGGCATGACTCCCACAAGGAATACGAGAACTGCATCAGGCTCACACATAACCAAAGACATATCAAAATTCATCCAAGCCAAAAACTACATTTGGGTTTATCAGGCTGCTAAGGAGGTGGAAGGTTGAATTGTTAATCTAGTGAGCTCAACCACAGAGCTATGGACACCTACACAAGATTTGGCTTGGTTTTCCCAACTCCTACACACCCAACACAAGGAAGCACCCCCTCCTCTACTACACAGTCCCTCATGCTATGCCTTCTCTTTCAGTGCTCTTCAAGATGTGTAAGAAAGAATAACCAACCCCTATTGATCTCTATGTGTGGTTCCTTTCTACACTAGGTTTATCAAGCTAGTTCTTCCCACTTCCACTCCAAACCAGTTCAAACCAAAACACAAGATTTACATAACAACAAGATACAAGCTCTGGGAATGGACAAAAACGTCGTGGAAACCAAATTCGATAATGGTGAATGAGGGAAAAACGACCCAGTATGAGCAATTCGTTTTAGAAACGTTCCATGGGCTTCATGTGGGCAAAAATGACCCCTTCAATCCCCCAATTTGTGGATCTACTCTCCCATTGACTGTGCAACACCAAAAACGAAATTTCTCAACCGTGTGAAGGAGGGAACAATAGAAAAAAGTCCAGGAGAGATCCCAGCCACTGAACATTAACAAAACAACTTCCCAGCCATGGGGAAAACAAAGGAAATTGCTACAGGCGTGAGGAAAAACTCCCAGGAGCTACCAAAAACGCATGAGGAAGAGAGGACGTGAATGCATAATGGGTGAGTAATGAATTTTTGGGTTCTTACTTGCTCATTAAGCCAAAACACGTTTTTTCCAAAAATGGATGCTCTGCCTAATTCGAATTTGACTCCCATACTTTTCATATCCCCATGCAATAACTAACTCAGCCACTTCTCGCAGAAATAAATGATTGGCACAAGAAGACAAAATGGGTAGTTGACAGCGTGATGGGTTTTCCCCTTGACATTTGGCTTTTTCCCATTAACTCAAAGGTTTGAATATGCCCCCCCTTATCCTTAGAAATCATGCCCCCAACTTTTTAATGTTGCATTGACATAGCTGGTTGTGGGTATTTTAATAAAATTGCATATGTTCATTATGTCCAAAATTATAATGTGTCGAGCTAGCACGAAATACCACCGGCATCAATTTTAATTGTCGAAACACAAAACACTAAATCGATGGTAAGACCTTTTCCTTTAGCTCCACACCACGATTAAATACAATATTTACATTATATATAATATAATGCAAACAGGGTCAAAACCAGGATTTTACACCTTTAGTTGTTTATAAATGGTAATTTTCCTGTCAAGTGTAGAGGTTCATCTTCATCATACTCTGTTAGTTTTGGGTGGAGTTAGGTCATTTATTATTATTATTGAGACATTTTTTATATTTGTCGTTTATTATTATTTTTATTGAGACATTTTCATCATACTTACTAATGATAATATATATTATCTTTGCGTTATCTCATAGCGATTTGGCTACATTGTATTTCTGCAAATTCCTGAGTTGAAATGGTCTACCAGCATGCGATATATGCACAGGTGAGGGATGCGTGCAAAGGGATATATGTAGCGTGGGATGCGTGGGATATATCACCTAGGAGGATATATGGCCAACATAACACGTTAAGTGAGCGATATATGCAGCATACATATCTCGTTGGCGGCGTGTTATATCATATATGTCGTGTGTATATCCGTCACATATATTATATGTGCCGCATGTATATCCCTCGCCTGTTGTGTGTTATCTCATGCGTCTCCACCATGTTCTATGTTCCTTTAAATAAACCTGGACATTCTCCTCTTTGCTAGCGTGGAGGTGCCAAGTGCGGGAAACTGCTAGGGTTTGGAATTTTACCTTTCAACGCTTTCATTGCTGTGGCCCTTTAACTATTTTATTTGTATCATTTTTATTCATGATGACGCGGCTATGGTACAATATTTCAATTTAATTTGAATTCTTTAATGGCATCTCCAACGATATGACAATTTCAATAAGCTATAAGCCCTTTCATTTATGGCATGACATTAAATCCTTTTGTTGTTTTAAAACGGACCTTAAAAAAATAGCAAATGGGTTAACGAAGGCTGGAATATTGATGGAAGGGAAGGATAGCGAGATTGTCAAGGAAAAAGGGTAGAGGATTATTTTTAATAAAAGTATAGAGAGGGTAAAGGAGAAGGGTTAAAATTTTAATTTTATTTAAAAAACAAGGGATAAAGGGTAATGGGAAAGCAGTGATTTCTTTGAGAGAAGTAGGTATGGGAAATAAATAAAAGTAGTGAGATTAGGTTTAGGAAGAAGAAGAAGGAGGTACATAATGATTTTTCTTTTATTTTTCTTTTTTGAATTGTCATAAGTATTCTAGGGAAAGAAGGTAAAACGATTTAAAAGGAGGGGGGTTTTCTATTTTTCAAAAAGGACGATACTGGCATTTTCTAGAAAAGAGACACCTAGATGGAATTTCAAATGTTTTGGACATAGTTGTGGAGATAGTACTCACAAAAGAAAGCATTGGCAATATATCAAAGGATGCAAACTTGACAATTTTTAATTGTCATGATGCAAAAAACATGTACTTATCGAAACTTTTACAAACTACAATTTAGACTTTGGGGCTTATTTTATTATGTATGAACACTAGAATGATATCTTGGTTGAATTGATTCTAAATTGATACCTTAGTCATAAAAAAACTCTTATTCGACCTCTATTAATGGTGACTATATAACTATGCAGGATCTTCTGCTACATTATTATCTATGTGGTCCATCAAATTAAGAGTGAAATCTTGAATGAATTTGGATATGTGAAACCAACTCGCCATTTTAAAATTTTGGATATATGATGTCATGTTTATGCAAATTTTCAATGTTCTTACATTATGGTGATAATCCAAGATTTGTGCTTCCTTTCCCTTCTACCAATATGACAATTGTTTAAGTATTTTTGAAGTTTCAATAATCCGTATGATTTTTCTTTATGGAACTCCACTTTCCATAACTGCTATTAATGATTTTGAGACTAAAATTCACATTCGAAAGGCATCAACCGCCTCCAATCCATAGGCTAAGCTTACTTAAACATATTATTTCTATTGCTCCAAGTTTAGGTGGTTTAAAATAATAAGAGAGAAGAACATGTCTTATCTACCTAATATGATTTATGTACAATGTAGGTATTGGCTTGAAGACTTTATTTCTACCATTTGCAAATACTTTTGTTCTATGTGCCATGCTGAAATGTCCGATGGAAAAACTTCCATCGCTATCAGATGTTGATATGGCTACTTTGCTCTCATTCAACTCAAGTCACCCTTCTTGCTTGATTGAAACATTTGTTTTTATCAATCCTACCCATGCTTCCTCTATGGTTCGGTTTCATCTAGATTCCATTTGTACTTACACTTGAATCCTCGATATTCATTTTTGTTGTTTAATAATCATTCATTGTTATTACTTCCAAATCAAATCCACTGCATCAACCTATTGTCACTTAATTGTTACTTTTTTATACAAATAAAGGGGCTTGATACATAGAAGGTAATGGTGATTTTCAGAATGAAAACTACAAATTTGAAAGGGACCAATTGCTTTAAACCCATAGGTCGAAGGCACAAAACACATCATTTCAATTATTTAGTTCTTATTTTATGCTAGCACTATAAGTGTCGTGAGTTATACATACATGCTGTTAGGAACATAGAATTTTAAGGTGAATAAATTGGATGATTGAATTGCATGCATGTGGATGATAATTTTTTTCTTCTTGTTTCTGTTGTTTCTCTATGACATTGAATACATATTGCGCAACGTGTTGTTTTCCTGACTAGGTTACATCCAGACATTACACAATCAAAGCAGAGAAGGATCACTTAAAGTTTAGCAGTTTAGAGAATTTCATGGTAAGATATCTCCCTCATCTCTCTCTCATATACATAGTATACATGTCATAGAGATTATGTACTGGAAGGAGGGCACTAGTATATTCTTCTACATTTCCCTAAAACATGCATTCCCTTGCGTCCTTTCTTCATGACTTAGCATATTTTAATAGGATATAATGCACTCTTTTCATGCACTTTATTCATCTTTTTGCATAACACTGATGGCTTGAATTATTTCTTTGGTTGTGTGTGTAGAGGTTCTTCCAAACATGGCTCCCATTCCAGAGATAAAAGAAACACACTATAATATTTGTGGTTCCATCAAATTAGTGATAGATGGCTATTCTGGAAAGGTAATATTCTTAAACATGAAATGTACTTTTATGTTTAATTCTTGTACATTTATAATTTGAGTCCAAATTAACTTTAGACGGTGACGGTGATGCCGTATGTTTTTTTTACTCTTACTGACCAAATTTCATCTTTGTGGGTTGTCAATGTTGACATATGCACATTATGCTCCAATAAAAATTATTGATATCGATTCAATGTGAACTTTGATTCTATTTAAGGGTGCTAACTCAATGGAAGGGCACCTATCTTATAGGAAGGAAGTGGGTGGTTCGATTCCTCTGTTCCCTATCTACATAAATCAATGACTAATTAAATGACAAGATAACAACAACCAATGACTAAATAAATGACCAGTTAAAAACAATCAATGACTAAATAAATGACTACCTAACAACAATCAATGACTAAATAAATGACCAATTAACAATATTCAATGACTAAATAAATGACTACTTAACAACAATCAATGACTAAATAAGTGACTAGTAAACAATAATCAATCACTAAATATTTAAACGACTAAATGTACTACTAAAGAACAGTAACTAATGACCAAGTAGCAATAATTAATGACCAAATAAATGACTAAATATATGAACAACACATGAAGCAATTCAAGCAATTTAGGACCAAGTGATAAATGACCAATTTGGTTGGGTGATAAGTGATTACTAATTTATGACCAACAATCTCGTGACCAAATAGTCATTTATCACCCATTTTTAGTCATTTTTTAGTCACTTATCACCCATTTTGTACTAGTGTCATGTGCACACACATCCTGTAGACTTTCTATCTTCTTCTCTTTACAACATATATGTGTACTAAGCCTACAAATCACTACAACATTTTGTGACTCACTCATACTAAAACTTCATAGTCATATACCCAAAACGGGGACTTTTATTCCAAAACTAAGTAATCTCTTGGAAACTAACCAACCCCAAAATGCCGAACCCATTACATATTTATAGGACTTAATCAAGACCCTCCCACTCCCACTACCTAGACTCATAATTACAAGTGGACAAAAACTGTAACCGCTTTTATTTACTCCATGGATGACATTGTTAAAATGTCCCATTTCTTTTTTTTCTTAGTCAATACATCATATTCAATCTCGCTTCCTCGGACCACTTCGTCTTGTCTTTGTTCACACCAAAAATTCTTCCGAAAATATGCCAAAACTTTCTAGGCAAAACACATCAAAAGATTACAATGAGTACAATGATTCTTCTCCAATCTTTCACTCTCTAACCCTCTCACCTATTCTCTAATATCTAACATTGTATCTCAATTATATGCTCTCATATTTATACATGTATCTCAAAGAAAAAGAAGTTACATCAAGATAAGATCAAATCCTAAATAAGTGGATCTTGTAACCAACAAAAATTAGATCCTAAACATGTGGATCTCATCACCATCAAATCATGGATTTGGTCTAAGTCTGTTTCAAGAGGTTATTGAGATCATAATCCAAGAGGTCCATGTGCCCAAATTCAAGCAAAGGAGCCACAAATTAGTCAAAACACTTGACTACAGGAATTGCAAGCTTGCTACTAGAAGTTCTGGGAATTTCAATTGATCAGTTTTAGAGATCTCAAACATTTGTCCCTTGTTTTGCATGTTTTACATGTTTTCCTCGTGAGTCACAGAAATTAACCTATGATGCACAAAACCCATGTTATCTATTTCCATGATAAGTATACATCTGTTTGGAAATAACGTCTCAAGTTTGACTAGTGGAACTACAGGTTATGGTAATAAAATGGCTTCAAGTAGTAACTAGATGACTACTGTTGAACTCCACAAGTGACCTGCTACAACTCTAGAAGTAAGTTAGGAATCGCAATTTCTACCCTAAATAATCATCATAACATGGGAAATTAACCATTTTAGTGAACACAAATCACATGAAGCTGATCATATAGGGTAGAAATGGACAATTACGGGGATATGAGTAATGAAAGTAATGAAAATGAAAGGGTAAAGTGAACAAAAAAAGGCTAAATGGCATCATAGAATGTGTCAATTATGAAACCCAACATTTAGATGTGTCAAGAAAACATATTGTTGCATATAGCATACGAGTTGCATCAAGAAAACATAAGTTTGCATCTAGAATATGAGTTGCATTAAGATAAGATGTCCCATCGAAAATCTACAACATTACTAAAAAAAATCCCATTGGTCACTTCAGGAACTGATAGTATGTTAAATAATATGTTTGTATTTAATACTCGCACCAAGTCATAATTATAAAATGATGGACATAGGAGATAAAAGGGGTGAATTAGTATATGGGTCAAGTTAATAGTTTGGCAGGTTGAGTCACCCTATCAATTGAATTTAGTGGGTCATGTTGTATCTATCAATAGTGATGGTTTCTCAAAAGTAAATACAAGAGAAAATATTTTGATTACAACATAATCCAAGTACCTTTTTATTCTTTTTGAAATATGGTAGTGCTCTTTAAATTTAAGAAGAACCCAATCAGTGATTGGATATATGACATCTAGATATATGTTATATTCTAACCAATGCATTTAAAGTTATCATAATCTCCTTCTTAGGTCATTTTATAGGTCAGACACTACAAGAAGGAGAGAACAAGTCCAAAGCTAGTAGATGGATATGCACGAGCATAAAAATCGACAAATTGAACTCAATAAAGGTTATTTAAAGATTGCCACTACTATATGCATGATAGAAGCTAGGAGACAAGAAAATGGGCAAGGTAAATATCATAGTGGTGCTAGAAACAAAAGAAGTTATTCTTGATGAACCTCTAAAGCCTAAGGTTTTCAAATAGGTGACTTCAAGGGGAAGATATAACAAACACCCATCCTAGAATACAACTTTATAGATACAAAGAGATTTCTATAAGTTTCATACAACATTATACATGAAAAATATTAACCTAACCAATGGGGATGCTCAAGAGGAGGTGATTAGTAAAGTACAACCTCTTCCAATTTCATCCTCATTGAATAAACTACACATTCCAACGTTTGGCACCTCAGCACAAGTCCAGAAATGTGTAGAGTTTTTATTGAGTAGATTTTGGCCATCTAAAGTTCAATGACAATGCCTTAAAAACCTAGTATAATGCAATGATCAAAGCAATGAAATAACATCCTCTGTTCCCCACTAATATAGTGAACCACTATCTCAATTGGTTAAAAGTTTAGGCTCCTGAGACAATAGTTACATCAAGCCCATTATGGAAGGGGCAGAGAGAATAGAAGTCAACCCATTGCCTTATATTCACATTACCACATTCAGAGACAAAGCATGAAACTAGATAGGGATTGACATAATGACCATTGATAAAAGAGAGTTATTCCTTTTCCTAAGGAAGAAACTACAAGAAAAATATGAGGGATTCAATAAAGTTGTGTCCTCTATTGTGAAATGCCATTGCTTTTATATGCACAAGAAAAAAAGAAAAGGAAAGAGGTAGAGATTGGACAATCATGAAGTCAAGTGGTCATATAAGGGTAGTCATCAATCGACACAACCACACAAGTACCTACCATGCAACTAACAAATATAGTCAAAATGCACACAGATACTTGGATAGTTGAGGAATTTAGGCAAGGAGTGACACAACTAGTGTAAATAATCACAATCCTTATCACCAAAAATTTTAGAACACACTCACCACAAGCAGTGACAAGACCTGTTGCAAAGGTGCATGAGACTTCTCAAGCACCACCAATAAATTCTCAACCTTCATTTCTATGTATTTTTCCTCTATAAATAAATCCCACTAAACAAATCAATGTAGTTGACCTCAACTTAGAGGATCAACCTGCATCACAATCAACGATGAGTAAGATAGATATGGACCCTAAAGATTCAATTAAGGGACAACAAACAATGAAAGAATGGCAACGGGGAGAGGTTAAAGCCCAATCTGATGGAAAAAAACACAATAGACAAAGCATATAGGGGCCATACTATCTTTACCCAAAGATAGAAAGTATCTATAGGTGGGAATGAGCATGACCCTAAGAAATACCTCAGTGGTGGGATGAACCGGCATTACAACCAATAGAAATAAGATAAATAGGAAAGTAAATTAAGAATAATACAAACAACAACTAGAGAAAAAATAAGTACAACCCTTCGATGAGAGAACATAGGATATACCATCCATGACCAATCCAACCCAAGAACAAGCAGTCCTTTACACCTCCTTTCCATAAACATAATTGGATCCCACCATTGCAAGACATTTGATTTCAAGATTGGCATAAGACGAAGATTATGAATGCACTATTATGTAGAATGCCAAAAGAAATTTTACATCATGCAATATATTATTGTCGATGTATAAAAAATGATAATGAACACCACCATTCATTTGAGTAGTAGAATTGACTAGGACATCACTTAAGAAAACAATAGGCCCAACACCATTGCAACAATAGCATAACCATCAGCCAAGAGAAATCCCACAATATGGCTACATGCATAGGTGTCTTAGCCATTAGACATCACCTAAGTTCCCATAGAAGAATTGATCTGCAAGATTTTCAGCTCAAGGAATGAAATTTCCCACATGCTAGTGTAAGTAGAAAGGGACCTGAACTAAATGTGGATAGAAAACACAAACCTCAATGTTCTCCTAAAAAATTCCTTGGAATAATCATATGTCTTGGGTAGAGAGAAGGTCACCCTCAAAGACTATGTGAAATCAATTTGTAGCTAAATTATCCAAATGTGGTCATTTATTAAAGAGGGATATGCATTAATCGACAATCAGCAAATTGATACTCCCCTACCATAGATTTTTTACCAACTATAGCACATGGTTTTCCAAATCAATAAGGCGAAAAAGAAGTTGAAGGAGATTCAAGATACCAAGTGCTTAACATAACAATTAGAGGATGGTACAAACACTAAAAAAATTGGATCCAACAATAGAATAGGTCGAGTAGGTTAGAGAAAACCTATAGGAAGTTGGTGTGTAGTCCAAGGAGATTGTTATAGTCTTGTAAAATTTAACGCAATTGATGAAGAAAAGGGAGCAACCATCTCAGACCATTCAATAAATAATTAAATGCTTGTGAGAAGAGTTGAAACAGATTGACGTAGAAGCACTCATATAGGAGGAGAATTTGTATGACATATATAGAATTGATGAATAACTAGATCAACTCTACCAATATATTAGATTACTCTACTCATAGTATTGAGAGCTTCGATCAACAGAAGTAGGGCATTTCAACACATCTCAGCAAATGAAACAATTAAAATATTTTAAATGGGTAGTAATACAAGGGGGGAAAACCCACACACCATAAATAGACTAGGTCGATGTATATTTAGCAAGATTGAATATCCTAATAGGTGAATGGTCCAAATAGTTTGATAGTTTCATGGTGTTTAGAGACAAATTATTGCAAGTGGTCACAGAATCGGGTCCCTCATTTCATAAGGAAGTGGAAGAAGATGTCAAATATAGTATTTAGTCAATAAGACTTGACTCAAGTAAGAGTCAAAAAGTGTGTTTGGGGCTTATTGGGCCCGCCATTTTGAATCTTTGAATTTTCAAGACAACATAGATGCAGCAATAAGAAGGAAAGGGTGGTGCAAGACCAAGAAACAAAACTAGATCAAGTTTCACCATGTAGCATAGATATTGTTAGGAGTAGTAAAGGGAATTAAGGCAAGAGGCTAACAAGGACTAGGACAATAAGAAATATATTAGGAAATCCAGGAAGAGACGGTGAAAGAAGGAAGACCCCTGACTAAAGCAAAGGGACATGATTGCGAGTCAAAGAAGCCGAAACCAGAGAGAGAAAATGGTTGTGGAGAGTTTTGCATGTATCTTTCCAACTTTAGGAAATAACTATATATTGTAAAGGCTTATGATTGATGCCTTGATTGTGTAATGCGTTGGAGAATTAGCCAGTTTTTCCTATGTAATGTGATTTGAGTGGTTTTCAATGTACAATATCATATTGAATCTCGATGGGAGTATGAACCTATTAAATAAATTGATTATTGTCTTCTTATATGGTGGTGATGTTTCTTTATGTTATTATGTAACTATTATAAGGAATGTGTATGATTTGATCTGATTCATGTTGTGTATGTAAGTACAATAACATGGTGGAATGTAATGGTTTTTGTTTTTTCTTAAATGCTTGAAAGATTTCCATATGTTAAGAAATGGTTGAGGAAACCCATGTCAATTGACACAAGTTCCAATCTCAATGACCATGTTGTGAGAGCCCCATGTCACCTTCAATCAATGTATAGTGCTTTGGGTGAGACCTTCCCCTGATGGATCGAATATGCTAGTGCTTAGACTACACCAGACCCCTATATTTGGAAACCAATGTGGAACCTAGTCTGAGATTGATCCAATATCATAAACCAAAACATAGACAAAAATTTAATGTCCCTTTTTGGATTTTTAGAGAAAAATTACAAATTCGGCAAATTCAAGCTTGACTAGTCATGACTCTAGAGGGTTCCAACTTTCTCCAAATGGCACCGAATTTGAAAGGAACTGTTATGGTGAGTATTAAAACATCCCAAGGTGGTTTATGGATAGTTTGTATCTGAATTTATACCTATGAAACCTTGTTTTGGGTTAAGGAGATACAGTGTAAATTTACTAGGAAAATGTGGTCAACTAGTCCTCCTTGGTTTGGTCCCAAACACCACCGAACCTTTCCAAAATACTTATGGAGGGATCCTATGGGATTTAAAACATACTAAAATACCTCAAGCACTCAATGGTAGATCATAATTTCATTTTGACATGTTACTCAAGTTTGCACAACTTTGGCCAATTTCTAGCTTGAGACTGGTGAAACAAATTTTGACCCAAATGCACCCAAATGACTTCAAATTATATATGGGTTATTAGGACATACTAATTCATAATATTAATTCTCATAAACTTTCCAATTGATTATGCAACTTGTTTTTTCCATAGGGAAAGAACGACAAAAACACTAGGAAACCAATGTTAAAACCCCCTAAGGGTAGATGACACTTTTGGCTCTCCAAATGCAGTACGACCCTCCAATTTGAGAAAAGAGTATGGGGATGAATATCAAACATCAGGGGCTGTAATTAATCATGGGTATTATTTCTTCAAACTGGTTATAAAGTACAACATTCATATGACAACTTTCAGTAAAATTGCTTAGGGGAAATGGCATTGCTAACTCCATTTTAACTCATAAAAAGTGCATGAAATGAAAACATGACATGATGAATGGAGACCATATACATAATATAAATTTATTCCTCAAAAACATTTAACATCAAATAAATTACTTAATACATATCAAATATATCACTCCTTCGAAATGGCAGCTAAACACGTGAAAACTAGTCATTGAAACTCATGGGAATGCAAGCCTTTCACACATGGATTTATGATATTTCGACTTACATAGAATATGTAGATAAGAGTATAGAACCATGCATAATATATTGCTTAATTATCATCATTAAACTCATAGAAATGTCCTCATACAAATATGTTATGCAACTCTTTCCAAAATGGAATCCAAATACATGAAAATTGGTTATTCAAGAGTGTTACGGAGAGAAATTCCTATGGCTTGGGGTACCACAACAGACAGCTAGACTCTAGAAATCAATATTTCCCAATATGCAATAGAAATAAAAACATCT
>LPNX010615050.1:0-49286 GCA_001517045.1 Pseudotsuga menziesii
AAGATCCTCCCAAAACAGGGTTTGGTCATGGAGAAAAGGGTAAGCATTAACCATTTTTAATTCATTTATATTAAATGTCTTGCCTTAAAATTTAACCTACGTTTGCAGGATTGTTGCTGAACATATTCTACACTTCTCACTATGTTCTTTTCTTTGATTCTACATTGATAAATCTTTTCATTCTATTTAATGACTTGCAGAACTATGATGAGATGCTTGCTCAATCAAAAGCTGCATGGATGAAATCTGGCAAGGCTAGTCCACTGGCTGCTCCAGCAGGCAGTTCCTAGGTATAGATCATTGATGAGTTACATTTTCCAGTTAGCATGAGTTGTTCAGAGATTGCTACAGCTATCATTGTTGGAATAATTTGTATAACCTGAAAGATGTATCTTAATACGACCCTTATCAATCTATGTTATTTTCTAGCATGCATACAGTGCTTTGTATATTGTCCAAATTGCAATGAGCTTCTGGACAGGTTGTAAACAAACATTCAAGGCAATAGGATTAAATGCCTAATGAAAGCAAGCACTCTAGAAAATGTAAATAATGTATTTCATTGATCTTCTCCGCGTCTGTGATCTGTTGCTTATATTGTCAGATTTTCCTTAATTACACATCTTGTTTGTGTGTTTTGGATTTTACTACATAAAAGATTTTAAGCCCTACATTTTATGTGAACTCTTCAGCCATCATCAGGGAAACCAAATGTAAGATAGAAAGCAGTGTTGAGTGGGCTTGGGAAACCAACTGTAAGATACCAAAATGGTGCTTGGATAAAAAGTCCGTGATGGAAAGAAGCAGTTATAAATGGTGTAAGTTTCATTTTTGAGCCCTTGGGGAAAACACACTACTGTTTGAGATTGGTACAAATAAACCCTCTCTTATTTGTTTTGACATCATGTGATACATTTTAATTCCTAATAAAGTGATTTTCCTAAGGGCACCTATCAAGTGTCGCCCTTTTTTGTGTTTAGTTTTTTTTTCCTTAGGTAGAAATATAAAGGGGTATAAAAAATGTAAATGAAAAAATGGATACATGCAATATATAGGGAAAATAGGGGTTTTTTAAAATTGGCAAGGCATATTGGGAGGGGGTTAAAAAAAATGATTTTGGGAGGTATTTTCCAATATTTTTTGAAAATAGGGGTATTGTTTCATATGCCACGAACGAACGTGCTATGGCATGGTTTCACTAAGTGAAGACCCCGTGTCCCACCACTAGTGACACTTGGCTCATAGATAGTGGTGCTTCTTGGCATATGACTAGATATAAACAAAATATTTCTGAAATAGTTGATAAAGAATCACATCTCCTTGTTATGCTTAGATATGATGCCAACTATACTGTGAGAGGATCTTGGGCTACCTCACTTCAATTAGAATATAAATACGTGTTACATTTAAGTGATGTGCTCTATGTGCCTGGTATAAAAATAAATCTTGTCTCCATCTCTGCCTTGGAAGATAAGGGATATAAACTTGCATTTTCAGACGGGAAAGTGCTTGCTTGGAACAAGAACTCAAGCATGGATGCAGCGAAAGAAATTGGAGTAAGAGAGGAGTGAATGTATCGATTGGGCACTCCACAAGCTCAAGCACTAGTTCATGACTCCACCAGCATGGGTAAGCTATTGCACAAAAGATTAGCTTGAACATCAACTATAAAGCTCTCCCAACATTAAGAAATATTGTGACAGGTATACCAACACTTCACATGGACCATGATGGAGTTTGCAGAGGATGAGCGCTTGGAAATAGTACTAAGGGATCCTTTTCGAATAGTGACAAAAGATCCAAGGAAATAATGGATCTAGTGCACTCTAACTTGTGCAGACCTATGATTGTTCCTTCGCTCGGAGGTTACTACTACTATGTAACATTTATTGTCAACCACTCACAGAAGACATGGATTTACTTTCTCAAGACCAAGGAATCTGAGGAAGTGCTCAACAAGTTCAAAGAATTCAAAGCACAAGTCAAGAATCTGTCAAGAAAGAGGATCAAGACTCTGAGATCCGATAATTATTGAGAATACACATCCACAGAGTTTAACGATTTCTATAGGGGAGTAGGAATTAAGAGGGAGCATACATTTCCCTACAACCCTCAACAAAATGGGGTTTCTGAAATAAAGAATCAAACAATTGTGGAGGAGGCAAAAGCCATGATACATGACCAGAGTCTACCAATGTTCTTGTGGGGAAATCTTCCAAAACAGTTTTCTATGTACAAAACAAACGCCCTCATTGAATCTTAAAGAACATGACTCTGGAAGAAGCCTTCACATGAGTGAAGCCAGAAGTGGGACACCTTCATGTCTTTGGTTGTCCAATATACATACATGTTCCCAATGAGAAAAGGACAAAAATGGAGCCTTTAGGAAAGAAGGGGAATTTTGTGGGATACATTGAGTCTTCAACATGTCTTCAAAGGCCTACATAATTTACATTTCAGGATCAAAGCAAAATGAAGTCAGCAGGGATGTGTCCTTTGAAGAAAAAATGGCTATCCAAAAAGGAAGAGGATCTAACATGCATATCGATGACCATGAAGAAATGAGAACATCTCCCCCTCCATCAGTTTAGAGGGAGTTTCCAAAGGAAGAACTGATTAACTCCATTGATCTAGTCGATCCATTTGATGCTCCCACAAACATTGCATTTGGTTAGAAAAGGCCTAGATGGGCACACCAGACGATGCATAATGCAAAGGGGCATGAAGCTCCACATGGCACTTTTTAGGAAATAAAACGAACTCAAAGGTTCTCGAGTTATATAGCATTGATGAGTCACATCATTGACTCAGAACCGACCACATATGAAGAAGCTACAAGCACCAAGTTTGGAAGGATGCCATGATGGAAGAATATCCTTCCATCATGAAGAATGATGTATTAGGAGGTTGTACTGAGACCTTAGGGGAATTCAGTAGTGACTTCCAAGTGGCTTTTCAAGATTAAGCATGGAGCATATGACAGTGTAGAAAAACACAAGGCTAAATTTTGTGCCATAGGATTCTCTTAGAAAGAGGGAGTTGATTACGACGAAACATTTTCTCCCGTGGATCAATATACTTCCATCAGGACCATTATTACTATTACTTCAGCTATGGGATGGAAGCTGCATTAGATGGATGTCAAGACCTCCTTCCTCAATGGTGTAATCAAGGAAAAATTTGATATTGAACAACTAGATGGGTTTGTTGTCCATAGGAAGGAGTCCCATGTCTGCAAGTTTAAAAGGGATCTATATGGATCAAGCAAGCACCGCGTGCTTGGTATGGACGGATAGACGGATACTTGGTGAGCTTGGGATTCACCAAGGGTGATGTAGATCCCAATATTTACTACAATATTTTGGAGCGACTAATTCTATTTGCGTAAGTAGATGACTTGTTTCTCATAGGAAATGAGAAGTTGATTGCATGGTATACGAAGAAGTTTGATCCTGAGTTTGAAATGAAAGATATTTGATTGATGCATTACTTCTTGGGATTAGAAGTATGGAAGAGGCAGAAGGAAATTTTTCTAAGTCAAGGAAAATACACCATCGATAAACTGAAGAGATTTGGATTGTTGGACTGCAAGTCCACGGCTACTCTGATGGATGCAAACCTGAAGAAGTTAAGGAACCTAGGTTTGGATTTCGACTTGATTGATCCCACCATGTATTGCTAGTTGAATGGATCACTGATGTATTTGACAAACACCAAACCATATATATGTTTTGTTGTGAATGCTCTTAGCCAATTCATGAGTGAGTAGAGGCAGATTCATTGGCATACTGCAAAACATATACTCAGATATTTGTGTGGCATCGTGGGATATGGATTGAGATATGCTTCAGAATGTGACTTGAGATTGCAAGGATTTTCATATTCATATTGGTTCAGATGCATTGCATATAGGAAGAGTACTTTTGGGTGTTGCGTCAGTTTGCGTTCTGCAATTATTTCCTAGTGCAGCAGGAAGAAGACCTTAGTAGAACTTAGTACAATAGAGGTCGATTATATGGCGGTTATCATAACAGTTTGAGAAGCAGTATGGATTCGGAAACTCCTTACAATATTGTTTGGTCATATTCCAGGACAAACTATGATTCACTATGACAACCAGAGTTGTGTGCATAATTCAATGAATCCTAGGTTTCACAATAAGTCAAAGCATAAAGAGATTTGATATCACTTCATTCATGATATGGTGCAGAAGGGTGCGGCTGAGCTACAGTACATGCCGAAAGATGACCAGAATGCGTATGTTCTTACCAAGCCTCTTCATAGGACAAAGTTTGAATACTTTCGTGGAAGAATTGGAGTTGAAGAAAATATTCCCTCTTGAGAGAAAAAGGTGATTCAGACACTGGTGCTTCTACTCGTTATGATTCTCAACTTGGTATGAGATAAATATTATCGGTAGTGGAGACAAACTGGTAGTAGATAGTCGTGTACTGTGGTGCCTCTACTCATCCTAGTTCTCCACTTGGTGTGGGATAAATCCCATTAACAACAAAGATGGACAAGTAGTAGATGGTCGTGTACAATGGTACATAGATACTCGTCTTAGCTCTCATACTGGTATGGCAGAAATCCCATTGACGGTAGAGACGAACAAGAACTATATGGTTGTGTGAAGCATGTCCAATTTCTCAACCATGTATGGGAGATTCCCATTAGTAGTACAGATGGACTAGTTGTATATGTGACATTGATTGTAGCACTCTTCGATGGACTGTGAGAGCTGATGGACTCACCGATGGATTGTGTGGATCTAATATATGATGAAAACTCTCTAATGGAACATGTAGAGTTGCATAACTGATGGATTGCGTGGATCAGACATATGATGGTAATGACTCTTCAACGAACTATGCAGAGTTGCAAAGATGATAGATTCACCGATGGACTAAGTAGATCATATGCATGATGACACCTATAGACAAATAGAGATCGTGTTGACAACCTTCAGTATGTATAGATATAATCAAGACAAATGTGGTGTATAGAAGAGACCTAAATGATCATGATGTTGATAATGTTCATGTCTGAAGAACACCTTCCTTGTTGAGAGGGAGCGTTGGACTTTGTGCAACTTCAGAAGTTATTATTATTTTAATTTTATTATATTGTTTTGTACCTCCTACAGGAGATCGGACTGATGTAATCATTCATGTAAACCCATGAAAGAATCAATGTAAGTATTGGGGAAGTTTACAATCAAAATAAAATAATTTTTACTATTTTTATTTTCCCCCGAGGTAAGTCGTCCAATCAGTTAGACAAGTCAACCCAATTAGGGTTGAATGTTAGTTTTGTAAAATGTATAAATAGAGAGGTTGGACGCCTCCTTCATACACACAACTAAGCAAGCAAGTTTGCTAGTCAAGGATAAGTCTTATTTGGTGTTATTTTCTGGGGTTTTTCATTAGAGAGATTTTATTCTTTCTTTCTCTCTTCTTGTACTTTGCTCTTGAGATTGATCATCTCTATACTAAGTTTGTTGGGTTTTCTCCCTATTTGGTTTCCTAGGATAAACTCTTGTGTTGTTTGTTCTATGCTTTGTATTTCTTCTAGATATCCTATTGTTCAATTGCAGTAAAGTTATATTTCTATAATCTTGTAAAAATCTAACACACTTGGTGATCGCCGTGAATATGATATCATAAATAATTTCCTTCATGACAGTGATTTTTTGGTTGCTTGGACTAATGGAAATAGATTTAGCTGGGAACGTATAATGATTCAAGATAAGGTGATAACATAGAATATACAATGGAAATATGGCTTAGCTAAATCTAATTGGTATCCATATGACCTATTATGCTTCATCTTGATCAATTGAAATTCCACTAAATTTGTGAAAGCATGCCAGTTAAATGAAATCATATACTCACCTCAAAAACGTCTATTGAGAATGTAAATTTGAGAAGATTCTAAATAGGTGGATGGTGCATTATCAAAATAGATTTTGTCATCATTAAACATTTTAACTTTCTCTTCTGACAACAACCATTTTTTGATCCACCCAACAACAATAATAAGATAGCACTATGTATTATTAATTCTTAATTTCCAGTTGTAGAAACATCAAGCCACTGGTACTATATAAAAAGCGCCAGACCTGCTAGAATATTACATTGGTAGGATGACAGGGGCCATCAATCCAATGTCCATTCCTGGGAGGTCTAGAGGCTTCTTGATTCCCAATATTGGAATTGCAGGAACTATAATCTTTAGGTGCAAAAAACATGTCTAGGGTTACGTCACACCTGCAATCCAATAGATTTATAAGAATGATAAATTTCCATGGTAACTGAGTCACAAGCTTTTCTAAAGTCATTGTTTCACCAAACCTAATGGCACAATTCCTAAGGCCAATGTGATATAAATCAATGATTTATTTCAAATTAATATTCTAATACTAATTCTATGTTAAAACATCAATGCAAGGTTTATTTTCCTCAAAACAAACTTTATTGTTTCATAATGGATTTATTAATACTCCTATCTTGTCACTATATGTCCTTGCAAGGACATAATAAAGGGTGATAGATTAATTCCATGTGCCTTTCTACATAACAGTCTCAAACAAACCAAAAAGAGTGGTATTTTCTTTAGATCATTTACTAAGTGTTATATCATTAGCTCCGACATTGGTTTATCTATTCATCAAGTTGTTAAGCTATTTGTGTGGACATTTATATAATATAGATTCGTAATCAAACCTTAAAAGATTAATTAAAGAGATTGTAACATCTATCCCGACATCTATTCCATTATTTCATAAGTAATAATAATCATAACACTTTTGTACTTTTACTTATTGTTCCTCTTTTTACAAGCAAGCATTGCACAAAGAATAATTAGGTTTACATACAACTATATGTCACAAAAAATATTTAGTGCTTCTATTGTTCATATGTTATATGGGTTGAAGTTAAGAAAAAGAATTTGAGCCTCATTAAAAACTAAAAGCTATAAACTATAAAATGGGATCACAATAAAAAAATCAACATAGATCTATCTTAACTCTCAATTTGCTAAGCAACAAAAGGGATCAAAACCCTTAATAAATAAGATACATAGTTTAATGCACATTAGAGTAGAGAATGAAGCTGCAACACTCCACCAAGGGAGTTTTCACATATCTATTTATTAATAAATGAGGTGCATACATATATAATATATAAAGAGGGTAACAACCATAGCCAACGAGCAAACTGGTTTCTTAATTATCAGTTTACTACATTTCATCATTACTTATTTATATTTCTAACTCTCTCCCTTAATGGAGAAATGTATTCTTCATTATACCTAGCATATATCTCTACATATTACAAATTTTGTCATTCAAGGGCATAGTAAATAGGTTAGTCATATTCTCACTTGCATTATAGTACATCAATTCGATTTCTTTTTATTGTATATTTTCCCTAACAAAGTGATTTAACGAGTTTAAATGTGCTTCAATCTTCCATGAGAAATTGGATGGTTTACCAACTTTAATGAGCTTTGATTGTCACAATGGATAGGTTTAGGTACTCCTTTCCTTTCTCTCATTTCTTCAAGAATATTCCTTAGCCAAATTGCCTCAGGTGGTACTACACAATGGTTTACACTATGCTACACAATGGTTTACACTATGCCTTAGTGAATGAAAATGAAACAATTAGTTGATTCCTACTTCTCCAAGGTACAATTTTGGATCCTATATTGAATGCATATATGGTGGTATATTTTTTTATCACCTCCCCAATTGAACTAAATAACGTGTCAACTCAACATTTGAATTATTAGTGTATTCAATACCAAAACCAACAATCCCTTTCAGATATGGAATGACTATCTTGGCTTCTTTCCAATGAATTTCATGTGGTTTAGTCATGAATTGACTAAGTATGTTAACTAAATATGCAATGCCATGTCTTGTGCATAGATAGTTTAAACTTACCACCAATTGTCTATATAATGTAGCATTTACGTGTTTTGCATCATCATCTTTGTAAAGTTTAACATTGTGTTCAAATGGAGAAGACATTGGATGACACTCATTCATATTAAATATTTTGACTATATTCTTTTTATACTTAATTTGTGTAATCAAAGTCTATCCATCTTCCTTCCATACCTCAATGCTTAAGCAATAATGCATCTCACCAATATCTTTCATCTCAAATTTCTGTGATAGTTGTATTTTTTTTTCTTCAATCAAATTTATATCACTTCCTGTTATAATTAAATTATCAACATACAATGAAATAAAATAAACATGTTCTTTTCCATCATTCTTTATGAATAGGTTTGGATCACTCTTACTTTTGATGAATCCTTGGTAGAAGAAGAAGTTGTCAATTTTAAAATACCACTTTCTAGGACCTTGTTGAAGACCATAAAATGCTTTCTTTAACCTACATAAAAGGTGTTCTTTCCTAAATGCTTTAGAAATCCTTATAGTTAAACATGATAAGCTTCTTCTTTTGATTCACCATTCAAAAACGGTTGACTTAACATCCATCTAATGTAATTTCCATTTTTTTAGTAACTAGTGCAATCATTATCCTAATGATGTTTATTTTAGCTATGGTTGCAAATGTGTCTTCATGATCTATTCCTTATTTTTTTGTATATCCTTTTTAACCAATCTAGCTTTAAATTTATCTATACTACTATTGATCAGAATTGAACTTATATTTGAACAACCAACTTGAACCTATAGAAACTTTGTTTTTGGGCAGTTTAGTTAGTTCCCATGTGTCATTTTCCATAATGGAATCATATTCCTTTTGCATTAGATTCATCCACTATGTATATGTATTCTCCTTTGCTTGCTTAAAATTTAAAGCTTCTTCAACACTCAGAACTTGAGACATCCAATCATAATCTTTATACCTTAATGGTGTTTGTATTTTCCTTGTTGTTCTTTGTAGTATCATCTTCCTTTTGAACTTCATCTGCATACTCATGAAAATGATAACATCACTACTTGCAAATATTTTATAAGTAACATGATCATACATTTTGTAAGCTTTATGATCAACATAGCACATAGTGAAAATACATTTGATTGACTTAGCATTAAGTTTCCTTCTACCTTCCTTTTGAATGTGTGAGATTTTTTTAATCCGAAAATTCTCAAATGACTAACAATTGGTTTATACCCATAGAATGCTTCATAAGGAGTTTCATGATTTAGAAACTTTGTCCGACTTTTATTTTTCAAATACACAATAGTACTTATAACTACATCCCAAAAACCATTAGGAATATTCTTACCTTTTCGCATGCTTATAGCAAACCCAACTATGGTTTTGTTCTTCCTCTCAACTACACCATTTTTCTTAGGAGTGTGTGAAATTGTACGTTGTTTCTAAATTCATTTGTCTTTGCAATACTTTATGAAGTATCTCGAAGTGCATTCTCCCCCTTAATCGACATGAGGATCTTGATATGTTTTCATGTTTTCTTTTCAACCATATTTCTAATATTTTTAAATAATCAAAAAATCACATTTTATTTCTTAAATAAAAAATACCCAAGTGAATATGGTTCTATCAGCAATGCATATAAGAAAATAAGAATCTCCCCCAAGTGATTTAGTTTTCATTGTCCCACATGCATGTATGCACTAATTCAAGAATCTCTCGTTTCCTTTCATTTGTACTTAACAAAAACTCATTTATATGTTTCTTATCAAGTGCACAACCATCACATTTAACATTATCAATCTTAAGAACTACAAGACCCTCTGAATATTTTTATTCTAAAGTAAAATTGGATCTTTATGATTTAGATGACCATATCGCATGTGCCATTGTTTTTCTACAGACACGATTGTTGATGATAATGGTTGATGATTTATAACATCAAGCTTGTACATGACTCCCACTCTAATTCCTTGTTTTATGACTTTGTAATGATCCTATATATCCTTCACAAGAAAATTTGTCTTTAAAATTCAACTTTTAAGTCATGATCTATAATTGTCGAAACTAAGAGTAGATTCTTCTTAATCTCTTGTACATACATAAAATTCTTGATTTGTTTTACATGACCATCAGGAAACTTTATGCATACATCACCATATATTGTAATTTCATGACACCTATCATCATCTACATAGATCTTAGTATCAGCAACTCTCTCATGGTAATTTAAAAACTAGTCTCTATTGTAAGTCATGTGTATTGAATCTCATGTATCTATAAACCATGCATTATAATAACGTGTTTTTTCTAATAGATCAACTTCTGGAAAAAAAAAGATTTACGAAGTCATCACTTACATCTACTTATCTATCAACAAAAGTTACCACAATAGTAACATGACCCATTCTTTATCACACTTGAAATTGTCCTTGTTGATGCTTCGTATTGATGTTCATTTCCTTTGCTCTTTACCCATTTCTTTCCACTATATGGATGCTTGGATTTGGTTTTGGCCATTAAAGAGAAATATAAACCTTGAAACGTGGTGTTAAGATTCTTCCTTCATCCCACTCTTGCAATAGGGTACCCATGAAAACATTAAATAAAGTTACTTTCTATCTTGTTGCAAGACCAGTGATAAATATCTTATATTCATCTAGCATGTCGTTTAAGGTTACAATGAATAAATTTGTAATTTATATTTTCTCACCAATATCAGCCAATTTGTCCTTCAACTTTTTAATTCTAGATAGAAAATTACTAACATTTCCATTTTCTTTCATTTTTATTGAGAGAATATTACTTTTCAAAAACAATACCCTATTTTTGTTTGTTGTCTCATATAGATCTTTCAATACCTCCCATGTTTCTTTAGAATTTTGCACTCCCTTATATAAGGAATGATGTTGTCTTTGACCGACATTCTCAAGAGAACCTTCGTCTTAGTCTC
This sequence comes from Pseudotsuga menziesii, assembly GCA_001517045.1. Classification (NCBI taxonomy): domain Eukaryota; kingdom Viridiplantae; phylum Streptophyta; class Pinopsida; order Pinales; family Pinaceae; genus Pseudotsuga; species Pseudotsuga menziesii. Next base: position 10,876 of record LPNX010615050.1, read on the forward strand.
CCTTTTCTCCCAATATTGAAATAATACTACCGAGGTTGTTTGTTTGGTTTAGCCTTTAGGCACAAATGACCAAACATTATACCCTTCCATCAAAGTGTGCATCTTAAACTTTCAGTTTACATATAAGTCTCTAAAAAAATTGCATATTTATTTGATTGATAGGTTATTTATTATCATGATAAATAGATGGATTTAGATGAATTTTTTTTTTTAAATCATCTTCACATAATGGTTCAAAACACACTTTCTAATAGTTTGATTACATATAAATAAAGAACTATGAACTACCATATGCAAAGTCAAATTGAAATGATTCATATGCAAAGTCAAATTGATAATAGTTTGATTACATATAAATAAAGAAGTATGAACTGTCATATGCAAAGTCAAATTGACATGATTGGTGATTAAAATTTAATTATATAGAAATTTGAATAAAGAAATGGCATTTTTATGTTTGGGTTCTATCGTGCTCTTTGACTTCTTCAAATTGAACCTTATCTTCTTTTAAAATTGTCTTCCCATTTCCTTTTAGTATGAAGATATACATGTTGAATGTTATGTCATTTGTATAAAAAAATCTTAAATTGTGGGTTGTGCCCTTTTTTACATCTCAAAGATGGTCAAGTAGTGAAAATAAAATTCATGTAAAAAATTTAAAATAAAAAAATCTACACAAATTTTGATATCTATTAGTGTTTGATAGATGAGTTTAATATAAATCTATGATGGATATATTTATCTACTCATATAAAATAGGAAAATATAACTTATTTTTTCTGGAAAGTCATCTTCACATAATGGTTCAATAAACAGTCTAAATGCATATCATATATGATTTAATTATAGAAGTTTGAATAAAAGGATGGCACTTCTATTTTTGAGTTCTATCCTACCCTTTGAGACAATAGACACCCTAGAATCCCTTCATCTTCCTTATATGTGTAACAAGTCTCACTTTATTGTGAACCTTATATTTTTTTAAACTTTGTGTGACAATTTAGTTTTAAGACCAAGAGATACACATTGAATGTTATACTAGTTATAAAGAAAAATCTTTATATACATGGTTTGTATCTTTTTTTACATCTCAAAGGATACTCAAGTAGTGGAAATAATAGTATTAAACCTTAATATATTTATCTTAAACATGCATTTACTATAAAGATCAAATTTATTGAAATATTAAAATTAAAATAAAATAAAAATTATACTTTAATAAATTTTATCCCTCTTAATACTTATAAATCAAAGTTTAAGATTGATTTAAAATAAAAATAATATAAAAAAATATAATACAATTTAAATAAAGAAAAATAGATTTAAAATGAATATAATATAATTTAAATAAATAGCAAAAACTTAATGTAATTAAGTCTTGACATTTTAAAAATTATCCTCTAATACAGCTGAAGTCTTGACATTTTAAACTCGATGTAGCTCATGATTTGGTGACATCATTATTCCTGATATGATAAACCATTGCTGTCAATATGAATGCTGAACACTTTAAAAAAGACATAATGCCATATTCTTTCTTTCTCATATGATTTCCAATATTTAATTACTTGATACAATAATCCTTTTTCTATATGATAAACCTCATTTTCCAATCTTTACCTATGCTGTGATTAATGACATGATACCATAATCCTTTCTTATGTGATGAAACCTCATTTTCCAATCCTTACCTAATGCTTGTGATATTCAGGTTGAGAGATTTCACCGACCTAATGCTGGTGATGTTTACTCATTTTCCAATCTTTACCTATGCTGTGATTAATGACATGATACCATAATCCTTTCCTTTCTTATATCATGAAACCTCATTTTCCAATCCTTACCTAATTCTTGTGATATTCAGGTTGAGAGATTTCACCGACCTAATGCTTGTGATGTTTAGGTTGAGAGATTTCAGTGATGCTCTATATGTAAGAGCACACCGGTTAGAAACCATATCTGTTTTGAGAAGGAATGTTTTTGACAACTAAGCAATCAAAAGAAGAATTTGAATCCTGTGATTTTTAAGATGTAGGCTGTTTTTTCTGTGTATAAGAACTGAATGTAGATAAACCCTAGTTTTACTTCGATTAGTCATATAAAATATATGTTTCATCAATACTTTTTCTCTTTTTGTGATTATATTAGTATAGATCTATCCAAAAGGGATCTACCAAGCATCTAGAGAGATAAGTCTTTAAGTGTAAACTTTTTTTTAAAAGGAAATGTGTAATCCAATGTTTATGGTTTTAGTTTATCTAATTTATGTTGTTTTATATGTATGCAATTCTAAATTATTTAAATTTAATTTAAGTCAACAAGTTATTTTAGTAATATTTTATTATTTTCTATAAATGGCACCTGTCAACTCCAGGATGAGCACAGAAGGAGTTACATATCTCTTAGCTACTTGGCTGTAGAATGCACCTCTTCCTTGCAACAAGGTGCAAACCCAATGTGTAATCCAATATTTATGGTTTTAGTTTATCTAATTTATGTTGTTTTATATGTTTCCAATTCTAAATAATTTAAATTTAATTTAAGCTCACAAGTTATTTGTAATAATATTTTATTATTTTTTATAAATGACCCTTGTAAACTCTAGGATGAGCATAAAAAGAATTACATATCTCTTCCGTAATTTCAGTATTCTTCCGTAATTTCAGTATTGAGCTATAAAATACACCTCTTCCATGTAATAAATATTGATTGTTTAAAAAAACATTTCTTATACTTTGTAAACATTTGCAGGTACGTTTACAGCAGAAGCGACACACAACTAAGGCATGCCGAGAAAGGGAACGAAACAGATGGTTGCGACCCTGAAGCAAGAACTGGCAATAATCTTCCAATTATTCCCTGTGGCCTTATAGCTTGGACTTTGTTCAATGATACTTACAACTTCTCTAGAGGGAATACATCGTTGACAGTGAACAAGAAAGATATTTCGTGGAAAACTGAACGTGAACAAAAATTTGGAAAACATGTTTTTCCCCAGAATTTTCGGAATGGAACTCTAATTGGCGGTGCTAATCTCGATCCATTAATCGCTGTAAGTGGTATACTTGTTGACTTCTTTTACTAAGTAGGGTAGGGACTGATTGTGTTTAAGGGCTGTGTAACTATCCAGCTATATTTGTTTATATAGCATTGCAATTAATAATCCCTGTAAGTAGTATACTTGTTGACTTCTTTTACAAAGTAGGGTAGGTACTGGTTGTGTTTAAGGGTTGTGTAACTATCCAGCTATATTTGTTTATATAGCATTGCAATTAATAATCCCTGTACAAGTGGTATACTTGTTGACTTCTTTACAAAATAGGGTAGGGACTGATTGTGTTTAAGGGTTGTGTAACTATCCAGCTATATCTCCTTATATAGCATTGCAATTAATACATATAGCAATGTATTTATTGTTCTGTTTGGACAATAGACAATTACATTACTGTTACTACTACATGCTTATTAAACAAAAACCATCACTAATATCCAATTCCACATAAATTATTCACCAATCTCCAAAACTTGTGCGTTTCAATCCCTGGTGCATTGCTGTAGGTTATTTTAATCTTCGATATATATCGCTGTTCTTGGTAAACAAGAGCGTAGAATCAGTGATACCATTGCTTACTGCTATGTTTGGACGAGCTTGGCAGTTAAGTGAGCAAGAGGATCTTATGGTGTGGATGCGAACAGCAGCATTTCCAACCTTCAGGAAGCTGTATGGAAAGATTGAGGAGGACCTGCAAGAAAATGATACCATTACAGTGAATTTGTTAAATAATTATAATACTTATACTTTTAATGGCAAGAAGAAGCTGGTACTTTCTACCACGAATTGTGTTGGTGGGAAGAACAACTTTATTGGGAAAGCTTACCTGAGTGTTGGAGGCCTGTGCTTCTTTTTGGCGATGGTCTTCTTCTTGATGCATATTAGAAAGCCAAGGTACGTGCTTTTAGTCTGTGCTTCTTTAAAGTTTATGCCAATCAATGTCTAGTACATGTAGAAATGGGTTTGGTTAAGCACTATATATATTTTTTTAAGTAGTTTCTCAGACATGGTAATGGGGGGTGAATTATCAGTCTTGATTAAGAAGTCAAGCTAAGTAAGAGAGTGGAACAATGGCCTCTTGGACTGGATTTTATTATCAATATTTGAGTTAACTCTTAAAACTATTGTTTTTTTTTAATAAATGTATAATATAATTTCTATTTATTCAGTATATAATAATTAGAGTTATTTTTATGTAATTTGTTTCAAATTTGAAATAAACAATTTAATATATATAGTAACTATGCATGAATAATTGGTAGCTAATACAAAAATAACTTGTAATTAATATATAGATAACAAAACAGTTCATACAAATTATGAATGAAAAACAAGTAATATTTATTACCTATCAATGTTCAAAAGCCCCAAGTTAAATAACTATGCTAATTCTATTTTATATAAGCAAAACATAAAATCTTTTTTAACAACTTATCCATAGTACACACTACCACTGTAATTTTGAGTAAAAATTTTGATCAAAAGAAGTTTCACTGCATTTCTATTTCACAATAATGGCTTGATAAGAAGCTAATGGTGATTATTTTTGTTCGCAGGCCTGTGGGCGATCCTGCATATTTATCATGGAACAGAAACCGCCCAGATGGACGATCAAGTTGACCAAGTCATTATTGTTGTACAAGGTTTTTTGGCGGTTATATAAAAGGCAAAATATATATATGACAACATATTTACAAACAACGAATTCACCAAACTTCGTCCATAAAAATCAAACAGGAGATTCACCAAACCTGACCCATAAAAATATTCAGGCATATCTATAAACATATAAACAACAGATTTACCAAACATGGCCCATAAAAATATGAATCAAGGTGGAAGACATTTGGTGAATCCGTTGTTTCTATGTTCAAAGAGATGCCTAAATATTTTTATGGGCCAGGTTTGCCAAATCTCTTGTTTGATTTTTATGGGCCAGGTTAGGTGAATCCTTGTTTTGTTGATTTATATTATTATGGACCAGGCATGTTTCTATGTTCATAAAGATGTCATATCTGTTTCAAATCTGAACTAATTCAGTTTATGTATTTGAAATTTATTATTATTCAATTTCAAAATTATTAAAATGTATAATTCTTTTTTATAAAAAATTGTATATTTTGAGATATTATATAGAATGTTTGGTTGTGAAATAAAACTGAAAATTGTTTTTGAGTTGATTAAATATGATTATATACACTTTAAAAATTTATCATAAAGGGAGAAGAATTGCATTTGGATTTGTATAGTCTCTACTGTCAGTTTTACCTAATCCATACTTCAAGTATTAATATCATTTTTGTTATTTTGAGCTTACTTGAAAGATCATATGACAATTTAGGGTTTATTTTTATTAGAGTGGTCCTAAATATTTAAGTTTTTATTTAAATGTTGAGCATTATTTCTTATGGAAATTTTGTAGTTTTTGAATTAAGGGATTCCATACCTCACTCAATTTTGAACCAGCATCTTATTAAAATTATTTGGGTGAAGTTCAATTTCTAGGGTTCATTTATACATGATTTTGGTATTTTTATGTAGTTTTAGTGGTTAGTATTATTTGCATGCTTTGCTAGTGCCTACCACTTGTTTACTGCATGAACTTGGTTTGGAGAAGATCCTTTAGACAGGTTTGGGGTTTAAAGGATCTTTCACTTAGTCTACCATTTTGCCAATAGTGTTGTGCGGGGAGGAAAATTATATTTCCTTTCTTTAGAACCTTTGATAATTTGTCTTTCAATCCTTTTATGTAAGGAAGCCAAATCTAAGTGCCCAATTCCTTATTAGGTCTTCAGTGAATCCTTTTGTTTGTTCTTGCCTTCCTAGTGACTTTTTAATTTGTTTGTTTGTATTCATTCTTCCTGAAAACACTTGAGAGGTGGTTCAATTCTTATTGTATATGTTCTTTATTAGCAGTTCTGAAGAGATAGTCACCAAAGTATTAATTACACCAATTTTTTATGTTGGAAAATGATGTAAATTAACATGTAAGTATCTATGGTTCTTTTTCTATATACCCAGTCCTTAAAAAATCCATTATCTTTTTCTATTATTAACACATCCAAAAAACTATTCTTTTATATTTTTTATTTCTATTATAAACTTAATACTATCATTTTGATTATTTAGATGATTAAAAAACTTCTTCAACTTCTCCAACCCATAAAACCAAATTATATATGTATCATTCTGATCTCAGTTCCTCTTTTTGAATTTCAAAGCAAAGAATCATAAAGCACACCTTTTAAAACCAAATTATATTTGTATCATCCCGATCTCAGTTCCTCTTTTTGAATTTCAAAGCAAAGAATCATAAAGCACACCTTTTAAAACCAAATTATATTTGTATCATCCCGATCTCAGTTTCACTTTTTGAATTTCAAAGCAAAAATTATAAAGCACACCTTTTGATTCTCTCCATATATAAATTTGTGATTATAAGCAAGAGGGTGATATCATTGCAATACCATACCCTACTCCCTGTGGATTTTAAACCTGCACTAACTAAATTTGTCATTTCTTCATTAGTTGTGTCTTTTATGACCATAATGGCTTCTGAAATTTTTGTGAACAAGGATACCACATCGAAGCTTAAGTGGAGTTTTTGACAAATGAATCCATATATCTAACAAGAATTTTAAGTTTGTTATGCAGAAACTTGGCTAGTTTGCAAATTGGTGATCAAATTGGGTGCATTATTCATACTCTGTTTGTGAAACTTTGGCAATCCATAAAAATATGAGGTACTATAAGATCTGTAGGTGTCAGTGTTTTTTTCACACAGTCATCCTATGGAGCATTCATAATCACTAAAACGGGTTTGCAGGATCACAACTATAAAAGATATAAAAATCCAAACACAGTTTTCCTCCTGATTTTGAGCTTGTCTTTCTTGAAATACAAAAATACATTAATAACCAAAAATCCAAAAGCATTTGACCAGAATGAAATTATGCCCCTAAGCTCCCAATGCCGTGAGAAGTGAAAAAGAGAAAGCAGCTTGATGGAGAGCCAAAGGGAAGCCGCGTCTCAATCACCACGCAGTACAGCTCAATCTGCAGCTCAATCTCACAACCCGCGCAGGTTCGATTTGTGTTACTACTCTCAATGAAAAATTTGGAAGTCGCATTCGAATTCCTTATATCTGCTGTGCTTTGATTCTTAATGAAACATAAATTACAATCAATTACTGGAAGTATGGGTTGCATTAATTCGTATTTGGCGTCCATAGATTTATCTTATTCATTCCCTTTCTTTTCTGATTTGTCAGTGTTACATACAGCCTGTTCAACCAGAATGCATTGCCATATTCATTTGTTGCCAGTATTAAGAGATTTTTTTCCCAATTTGACATGAAAGATACAAACGAAAACCGACCGCCAGCGTTTTCCATACAATAGCTGAAACATCCATCCATTCATGTGTTTTCCATACAAGTAACTGAACCATCCATCCATTCATGTGCACAAATTAGTAAGAAATATATATATATTAAATTAAAATATAATCAGGTAGATACACAATCCATGGCATGCTAGATATAATTGCATGCCAGATTCAATATACAGAGTAGTGAAATGCATTCAATGCTCTGAAATATGGCTTAGATCCCTGCGTAAGCAACTAGTACTTATTATTCTCCATTTCCTGTAGAGAAGCAAGTCGTAGTGCAGAATAGTAGCAAACTCTGGTAGAGTCATGAAACTTAGAAGCCCTCGCGTGGAGTAGTAGACATGGGGTGATTGAAAAAGCCGTGGTGGGGTGGGGGAGCATGGCAAGAAAAAGCAGCAGGATGTTGATGAAGGGAGAGGCCGAAAAACTCCTCTATTATATGCTGGTGGGGTGGGGAATGGGGAGATCTGTGGTGTTTGTGGTGTGGAGAATGGGGAGATCTGTGGTGTTTGTGGTGTGGAGAATGGGGAGGTCTATGGTGGTGGTGGTGGTTGAATTTGGCCTTGCATTTGAGCTTGAGGTTGTGGCCAGATCTGTGGCGGTCATGGTGGTGGTGTTTGTGGCCATGTGTAGGAGGAGGAGGATGATCAGGGTGTAAATGGTGAAAGGGGAAGTGGTGGTCATCGTGGTGGTGTTTGTGGCCATGTAGAGGAGGAGGAGGATGATCAGGGGGTAAATGGTGAAAGGGGAAGTGATGGTCATGGTGTTGGTGGCCATGTGGAGGAGGAGGATGATGGTGATCAGGGGGTAAATGCTGAAAGGGGAAGTGTTGGCCATGGTGGTGGTGTTTGTGGCCATGTGGAGGAGGAGGGGGATGGTCAGGGGATAAATGGTGAAAGGGGAAGGTTGAAGGCTGTGAAATGCCTACTTCAGGAGGTGGAGAAGAGGATAACAATGGCGGTGGTGGTGAAGGCCTTAGTACCACTGACAGTGGCGTACGAGAGTGAGAAGGGAAGGGGTATGCATCCTCCTCGGAACTGTAACAATCTCCTCCTCCCATTTTTGAAGATTCAAATCAAAATCACCAATTCTCAGTTCTGATGGAAGGATGAAGATTTCACTGAGGAGATGCAAAGCGATAATTGAAGATGGAAGGAGGGGAGTTCAGGTTTGTATTTAAAGGCATTCATGGCATGGCTAATTCTGCTTTGCTTGCAGGCGAAGGAAGAAGTTTGTTTCTTGTCCGCCAAGAAACCAAGCTATGCCGTGCGCGTGAAGAAACCCATGAAGAGTCAGATAGCACGAGGCAATCAGCACCATTGAATCATTGTTGTGATCAGCCTGACAAAACAAGTTTGTTTGCGCGTGGGATTAAAAACAACCAAAACGCCTCGTTTCTCTAGCCGATGGGTGATTGAATTACTGGTGAGAATTGCAGTTTTAGTTCATTATGCAATTTTGCAATCAAAAAAAATTTTGTTGCATTTGGGTGATTGAATTACTGGTGAGAATTGCAGTTTGAGTTCATTAACCTCGTTTCTCTAGCCGATGGGTGATTGAATTACTGGTGAGAATTGCAATTTTAGTTCATTATGCAATTTTGCAATCAAAAAATTTTTGTTGCATTTGGGTGATTGAATTACTGGTGAGAATTGCAGTTTTAGTTCATTATGCAATTTTGCAATCAATTTTTTTTTTTGCATTTGGGTGATTGAGTTAGTGGTGAGAATTGCAGTTTTAGTTCATTATGCAATTTTGCAATCAAAATTTTTTTAATACATGTTAAATGCAACCCAAATTTTTAAAATCTCAATTGAATTCCTATTTTCAGGAATTCTGTTTTCCTTGGTTCAGGCAGGTAGAGGGCTATTTAGTTAACTACATGTTAAATGCAACCCAAATTTTTGAAATCTCAACTGAATTCCTGTTTTCAGGAATTCTGTTTTGCTTGGTTCAGGCAGGTAGAGGGCTATTTAGTTAACTCATATGCTTTGTTGTTATTAAAATTTAATAAAAACATTAAATTTAAATTAAATTTAAAAATATTTAAATTATGTTTTAATATATAAATAGATTTAACAAATTAATTATTTTATGGCACTTGCCATGAACATTTCTAACCAAATTCAAACAAAACATTTCCAAAAAAAATGTATAGAACACAGAATACATTCAATACTCCTTATTTGATTTACACTAATTTTAATTATATATAAAAAATTAATAATAATAAAATATTGTTTACCTCATTTCTTTTAGTTAATAAAAGGTTTATCAATTTTTTTTTCTAAATTACTTTTAAATTTTGAATGTGTAATTTTTACTCATTAATTAAAAATTATTAAAAACTTACTTATTAAATTGTCAAATTTTAATAAAAATAAATATATTTTTTGTAATTATGTTTATAGTCATTTAGATATTGTCTCAGATTTTGGACTTGTTTGAATTGTAACAAATGTACAGCAAAAATTGATTTCATGGTCTTAGTATTTTGTTATGCTTAAATGCATCTTGATTAAGATTTAAATAAGTTTCTTTAAGAGAAACAAACTTAAGAATTTGTTTTTGTTTTTTTATATTAGTTTTTTGTTTTTGTTTTATTAAATAATGTTTGTTTTGTGCTTATAATAACTTTAACAATCTGGTATGAGTATTGTATATTAAACTATATATTTTAGCATTTAATAAACAGCCATATATTTTAACAAAACTAAATAGTCCGTTATACTTATAAGCATTCATTAACCACATTACTTATAGCTATACTAATCCTATTTATTACTTCTTTTTCAAATCCTCTTTACCTACTAAGTCAATCTTATTGAAATTCTTTTTACTCAAAACCAAATTATGGGCATTGTTGTCTCTATATCCAACAGCTCAATTGCATTCTTTGTTCTGCTAATATAACCATTACGTAGACACTTTGGAAAATATATATTTGTACATTAACATGAATCTTGATGTTAATTGAGAAAATGCATGTCATGTGGTAAGGTCTTCGTAACTATGAAGAGGCTTGTGGGTGTTTTGAATATTCTTATTTAGGTTGACATTACATTTTGAACTATCTATACTTTTTTCCAATTAAGAACAATCATTAAGCAAAAATAATAACCAACTGAATTATTATCTGATTTAGGATTATCAAAAAATATTATTTTATTGTCAAATAACAACTAAACTAATGTGTTTATGAGAGGTTTCTCATTACTAATGTTTACGAGAAGTTTCTCATAACTGGCATAACTGACAATGGTTTTCTCTTGTAACTTATTTCATGAAGTATATAGTGCATGGTTAGAATACATAATGTAATGAGTTGTTTGAGAGGCTGAGACTCGTCATGTAATCTCTCATTCTTCATTAATGAGCTTCACTACTTTGCCTACGTGGATGTTTCTCCTTTGGGGTTTTACCACATGAAATGTTGGTGTTTTAATGGTGTTGATATGTGTGGTTGATGTAATTTGTCTCTGAAATTTTAACAAGTGGTATCAGAGCCCGTGTGAAGAGAAACGTTTGGATTTGAGAATAAAACGCGAAGAAGAGGGCAATAATGAAGACTACACAGCTACTGGAAGGTTGCGAGAAAGCTAGTTGGAGAAAGGAGTATGTATGCCTATCCTGGAGAGGCCCATGTGTGAAGAAGATCACAGAGAAAGAACCCAGTGTGGAGTTGTACAACCTGAGCATGCAACAAATATGGAGAAAGGTGAAGCCACCAGCCTGTGTTCTGCTTGAAGCCCCTGGACGAAAGAGAGGTGAGGGAATTGTTGCTCTGCCTAAACGGCTGGAGGAGAGTCGTGTGTGAAGAGAGCTATGTTGTTGGAGTGGCGTAAAGATCGTGAAGGAGAGGGAACCCGCTCCTGAAGAAATTCATCAGTGAGGAGTTGCAACCGTTGAGTGAATCTCTTCCTGCCGCTGCCCACTGAGAAGAAGGGTCGTTGACTGCAAAAAGAGAATGGATTGCTCGCTTTCTATTGTTGGAGGAGAACATTGGTGGAGAACTTTGTCGTTGTCAGGGTGTTGAAGATGAAAAGGACAGAAGAGGCCTGCACCTGAAGGATCCTGGAAGAGGTGTCACCCACTGTCTTGGAGGTTGTTTTTCGTGGAGCCGCAGAAAGGAACATTGGGAACGCTCAAATTTGACAGTGAAGAAGTGAGTTTATTGGGTAAAAAAAACATTGTGCTATTTTTTTAAAGCTTGGAATATATATATATATATATTCAAGCCACAATTGTAATTTCTTGTTGGGAAAATTTATTGTTGTTTTTTGTTTGAGAATATTGTATTCATCAAAATATATATTTTTTCAATAATGTCTAGCACAAAGTTTGAGATTGAAAAATTTAATGGTAAAAACAATTTTGAACTACGGAAACTAAAGATGTGGGATCTATTAGTTCAACAATGGTTACAGAGAGCCTTAGACGGAAAAAGAAAAAGACCTCTAACCATGACAGATGATGAATGCCAAGATTTAAATGCCAGAGCGCTAAGCACAATTCATTTATGTCTTGTGGATGATGTGTTGTTCAACATTAGTGGAGAAACATCAACAATAAGCCTATGAAACAAGTTAGAAAGTCTGTATATGACCAAATCAGTGACACACAAAAATTACTTGAATCGACAGTTGTACGGTATGAGAATGAAAGATGATACGAAGATAGCAGATCATTTGAATGTTTTTAATACTCTTATTTGTGAATTGAGTAGTATGGATGTTAAAATTGATGATGAAGATAAAGTAGTCAATCTCTTATGTACCTTACCCGAGTCTTGGGGTCAAGTAGTTTCTTCCATAAGCCTTGGTACAATAGATACTTTAGAATTTGACAATGTGATTGGAGCATTATTGTCTAAGGAATTAAGGAAGAAATCTAGTCTTGAAACCTATTCACCATAAGCTTTGGTTGTTAGAGGCCGATCCAAAGAGAAAGGAGAAAATTCAAGATGTACTTCCATGTCTAAATCGAACAGCAGAAAGAAAAAATTAAAATGTTGATACTATAACAAGACTGGTCATCTCAAGAAGGATTGCTGGAAGAGAAAAGAATCCAAGAAGGATGAATCCAAATCAGAGGCAAATTCAGTTAAGTCTTCTGATTCAGGTATGATTGATGAGGTATTTTTTGTTTGTAATATTTATGAATATAATGAGGAATGGCTATTAGATTTTAGTGCTTCGCACCATATCTGTCCTCATAAAGATTGGTTTGCTTCCTATCAAACAGTAAATGATGGAATAGTTCTTTTAGGAGACAATCATTCATGTAAAACTGTTGGGGTTGGAAGTGTTAAAATTAAAATGTTTAATGGAGTTATAAGAACACTTATAGATGTTAGACATGTACCTGAGTTAAAAAAAAATTAATTTCTTTGGGATTGTTTCTTTGGGATTGTTGGACTCTTGCAGTCATAAGTTTGCAAGTTTGAATGGAACTCTAAAAGCCTTTCTAAGGGTGCTTTAGTGGTCATGAATGCATAGAGAATAGGAAACCTTTACAAAAAGGTTGGAAGAACTCAAGTTAATGGTACTACATTAGTATCTGAAGAACAGTCAGGATCCACTCAGCTATGGCATCAGTGTCTTGGTCATATGAGTGAAAAAGGACTTCAGGTATTAATGAATCGTAAATTGCTTCCAAATTTAAAAACTCTGAATTTGAGTAGTCGTGTTAGTAAAGATGTTCTTGACTACCATGATTCTGATTGAGGGGTCCGTCTCCTACCATTTCCTATGGGGGAGAAAAATATTATGTATTATTTGTAGATGGTTTTTCTAGAAAGGTTTGGTTTTATGTCCTAAAAAGAAAAAGTGATATGTTTAAAACACGTTTAAACAATTTAGAGTTATGGTGGAAACAATAACTGGCAGGATAATCAAGTCTTCAAGGACGGATAATGGAAGTGAATTTACTTCTTTAGAGTTTGAAAAATATTGTAAAGATGAAGGGATTGTAAGACACACAAAAAATGTATACACTCCAATTTAGAGTTATGGTGGAAACAATAACTGGCAGGATAATCAAGTCTTTAAGGATGGATAATGGAAGTGAATTTACTTCTTTAGAATTTGAAAAATATTGTAAAGATGAAGGGATTGTAAGACACACAAAAAATGTATACACTCCTCAAGCAAAATGGCGTTGTAGAACACATGAACATGACTCTTCTAGAAAGAACAAGGAGCATGCTTAGTAATGCTAATTTGGGGAAAGAGTTGTGGTCATAAGCAGTTTCTACTGCTTGTAATAAATCAGTCACCATCAATGGCAATAGATTGTGAAATTCTGGAAGAGGTATGGACTGGTCATCCTTGTGGTTATTCGAATTTAAAAATCTTTGGTTGTGAAGCTTATGCACTTACTCCTAAAAATCAGAGTTCTAAGTTAGATCCTAGATCAAAGAAGTTATTTTTTGTTGGATATGATGATGTAACGAAAGGATATAAAATGTGGGATCCTACTGCCCACAAAATTGTCATTAGTATTACCACCCAACTAATGAAGAAATGACAAATTTAGTTTGTGATTATAAGCAAGAGGGTGATATCATTGCAATACCATACCCTACTCTCTGTGGATTTTAAACCTGCACTAACTAAATTTGTCATTTCTTCATTAGTTGTGTCTTTTATGACCATAATGGCTTCTGAAATTTTTGTGAACAAGGATACCACATCGAAGCTTAAGTGGAGTTTTTGACAAATGAATCCATATATCTAACAAGAATTTTAAGTTTGTTATGCAGAAACTTGGCTAGTTTGCAAATTGGTGATCAAATTGGGTGCATTATCCATACTCTTTATTTGTGAAACTTTGGCAATCCATAAATATGAGGTACTATAAGATCTGTAGGTGTCAGTGTTTTTTTCACACAGTCATCCTATGGAGCATTCATAATCACAAAAACGGGTTTGCAGGATCACAACTATAAAAGATATAAAAATCCAAATACAGTTTTCCTCCTGATTTTGAGCTTGTCTTTCTTGAAATACAAGAGTACATTAATAACCCAAAATCCAAAAGCATTTGACCAGAATGAAATTATGCCCCTAAGCTCCCAATGCCGTGAGAAGTAAAAAAGAGAATGCAGCTTGATGGAGAGCCAAAGGGAAGCCGCGTCTCAATCACCACGCACTACAGCTCAATCTGCAGCTCAATCTCACAACCCGCGCAGGTTCGATTTGTGTTACTACTCTCAATGAAAATTTTGGAAGTCGCATTCGAATTCCTTATATCTGCTGCTTTGATTCTTAATGAAACATAAATTACAATCAATTACTGGAAGTATGGGTTGCATTAATTCGTATTTGGCGTCCATGGATTTATCTTATCCATTCCCTTTCTTTTCTGATCCGTCAGTGTTACATACAGCCTGTTCAACCAGAATGCATTGCCATATTCATTTGTTGCTAGTATTAAGAGATTTTTTTCCCAATTTGACATGAAAGATACAAACGAAAACCGACTGCCAGCGTTTTCTATACAATAGCTGAAACGTACATCCATTCATGTGTTTTCCATACAAGTAACTGAAACATCCATCCATTCATGTGCACAAATTAGTAAGAAATATATATATATTAAATTAAAATATAATCAGGTAGATACACAATCCATACAAGTAACTGAAACATCCATCCATTCATGTGCACAAATTAGTAAGAAATATATATATATTAAATTAAAATATAATCAGGTAGATACACAATCCATGGCATGCTAGATATAATTGCATGCCAGATACAATATACAGAGTAGTGAAATGCATTCAATGCTCTGAAATATGGCTTAGATCCCTGCGTGAGCAACTAGTACTTATTATTCTCCATTTCCTGTAGAGAAGCAAGTCGTAGCGCATAATAGTAGCAAACTCTGGTAGAGTCATGAAACTTAGAAGCCCTCGCGTGGAGTAGTAGACATGGGGTGATTGAAAAAGCCGTGGTGGGGTGGGGGAGCATGGCAAGGAAAAGCAGCAGGATGTTGATGAAGGGAGAGGCCGAAAAACTCCTCTGTTATATTCTGGTGGGGTGGGGAATGGGGAGATCTGTGGTGTTTGTGGTGTGGAGAATGGGGAGATCTGTGGTGTGGGGAATGGGGAGATCTGTGGTGTTTGTGGTGTGGAGAATGGGGAGGTCTATGGTGGTGGTGGTTGAATTTGGCCTTGCATTTGAGCTTGAGTTTGTGGCCAGATCTGTGGCGGTCATGGTGGTGGTGTTTGTGGCCATGTGGAGGAGGAGGATGATCAGGGTGTAAATGGTGAAAGGGGAAGTGGTGGTCATGGTGGTGGTGTTTGTGGCCATGTAGAGGAGGAGGAGGATGATCAGGGGGTAAATGGTGAAAGGGGAAGTGATGGTCATGGTGTTGGTGGACATGTGGAGGAGGAGGAGGATGATGGTGATCAGGGGGTAAATGCTGAAAGGGGAAGTGCTGGCCATGGTGGTGGTGTTTGTGGCCATGTGGAGGAGGAGGGGGATGGTCAGGGGATAAATGGTGAAAGGGGAAGGTTGAAGGCTGTGAAATGCCTACTTCAGGAGGTGGAGAAGAGGATAACAATGGCGGTGGTGGTGAAGGCCTTAGTACCACTGACAGTGGCGTACGAGAGTGAGAAGGGAAGGGGTATGCATCCTCCTCGGAACTGTAACAATCTCCTCCTCCCATTTTTGAAGATTCAAATCAAAATCACCAATTCTCAGTTCTGACGGAAGGATGAAGATTTCACAGAGGAGATGCAAAGCGATAATTGAAGATGGAAGGAGGGGGGTTCAGGTTTGTATTTAAAGGCATTCATGGCATGGCTAATTCTGCTTTGCTTGCAGGCGAAGGAAGAAGTTTGTTTCTTGTCTGCCAAGAAACCAAGCTATGCCGTGCGCGTGAAGAAACCCATGAAGGATCAGATAGCACGAGTCAATTAGCACCATTGAATCATTGGTGTGATCAACCTGACAAAACAAGTTTGTTTTGCGCGTGGGATAAAAAACAATCAAAACGCCTCGTTTCTCTAGCCGATGGGTGATTGAATTACTGGTGAGAATTGCAGTTTTAGTTCATTGTGCAATTTTGCAATCAAAAATTTTTTGTTGCATTTGGGTGATTGAATTACTCGTGAGAATTGCAATTTTAGTTCATTATGCAATTTTGCAATCAAATTTTTTTTGTTGCATTTGGGTGATTGAATTACTGGTGAGAATTGCAGTTTTAGTTCATTATGCAATTTTGCAATCAAATTTTTTTTGTTACATTTAAGCAATAGTATGGTTAAAGCTGTTACCAAAACCTATCTCTTTACTGATAAAACTGAATAAGATACATGATAAGGCGGTCGTCCTCAGAACTATAGACTGGTCATCCATCGCTTGCTGGATAGGCTGGACCCATAGCCATTCGTCCGGTTGATGCTGCTACTGCAACTACCTCCAAAAAGAGCAAATCGTATCCAATGCTGTAGCCGGTGGACGATTGATTCAAAAATATTCCAACTCTGGGTCCACCTGCTTGAACTCGAGCCAAAGGTTATCCAAGTGAACCCACACCATATCCAACTCATATTTTGCTTGTTGCCTTGCTTGTAACTGCATGTCTCTGTTAAATGCATTTTAAATCGACCCAAATTGTTGAAATCATCAATTGAATTCCCATTTTCAGGAATTCCTTTTTCTGCTTAGTTCTTGCAGGTAGAGGGCTATTTAGTTAACTCGTACTTTTTCGTTTGTGTTGTTATTAAAATTTAGTTAAAAACATTAAATTTAAATTATGTTTTTAATATATAAATAAATTTAACAATTTCAATTATTTTATGGCACTTGCCATGAACATTTCTAACCAAATTCAAACAAAACAATTCCAAAAAAAATGTATAGAAAAACAGAATACATTCACTACTCCTTATTTGATTCACACTAATTTTAATTATGATATAAAAATTTAATAATAATAAAATATTCTTTACCTCATTTCTTTTAGTTAATAAAAGGCTTATTAATTTTTTTTTCCTAAATTACTTCTATATTTTGAATGTGTAATTTTAACTTATTAATTAAAAATTATTAAAAATTGACTAATAAAAATAAATATATTTTTTGTAATTATGTCTATAGTCATTTAGATATTGTCTCAGATTTTGGACTTGTTTGAATTGTAACAAATGTACAGCAAAAATTAATTTCATGGTCTTAAATGCATCTTGATTAAGATTTAAATAAGTTTCTTTAACAGAAACAAACTTAAGAATTTGTTTTTGTTTTTTTATATTAGTTTTTGTTTTTGTTTTATTAAATAATGTTTGTTTTGTGCTTATATTAACTATAACAGTGTTATGAGTATTGGATATTAAACTATATATTTTAGCATTTATTTAATAGCCATATATTTTCACAAAACTAAATAATCTGTTATACTTATAAGCATTCATTAACCACTTTACTTATAGCTATACTAATCCTATTTATTACTTCTTTTTCGAATCCTCTTGACCTACTAAGTCAATCTTATTGAAATTCTTTTTACTCAAAACCAAATTATGAGCATTGTTGTCTCTATATCCAACAGCTCAATTGCATTCTTTGTTCTGCTAATATAACCATTACGTAGACACTTTGGAAAATATATATTTGTACATTAACATGAATCTTGATGTTAATTGAGAAAATGCATGTCATGTGGTAAGGTTTGCGTAATTATGAAGAGGCTTGTGGGTGTTTTGAATATTCTTATTTAGGTTGACATTACATTTTGAACCATCTATACTTTTTTCCAATCGAGAACAATTATTAAGCAAAAATAATAACCAACTGAATTATTATCTGATTTAGGATTATAAAAAAATATTATTTTATTGTCAAATGAAAACTAAACTAATGAGTTTATGAGAGGTTTCTCATTACTAATGTTTACGAGAAGTTTCTCATAACTGGCATAACCGATAATGGTTTGCTCTTGTAACTTATTTCATGAAGTATATAGGCTAAGACTCGTCATGTAATCTCGCATTCTTCATTAATGAGCTTCACTACTTTGCCTGCGTTGATGTTTTCCCTTTGGGGTTTTACCACATGAAATGTTGGTGTTTTAATGGTGTTGATATATGTGTGGTTGATGTAATTTGTCTCTGAGATTTTAACAAGTGGTATCAGAACCCGTGTGAAGAGAGACGTTTGGATTTGAGAAGAAGACGCAAAGAAGAGGGCAATAGTGAAGACTACACAGCTGTTGGAAGGTTGCGAGAAAGCTCGCTGGAGAAAAAAGTATGTCTGCCTATCCTGGAGAGGCCCATGTGTGAAGAAGATCATAGAGAAAGAACCTAGTGTGGAGTTGTACAACCTAAGCATGCAGCAAATCTGGAGAAAGGTGAAGCCACCAACCTGTGTTCTGCTCGAAGCCCCTGGATGAAAGAGAGGTGAGGGAATTGTTCCTCTGCCTAGACGGCTGGAGGAGAGTCGTGTGTGAAGAGAACTGTGTTGCTGGAGTAGCGTAAAGATCGTGAAGGAGAGGGAACCCGCTGCTGAAGAAATTCATTAGTGAGGAGTTGCAACCGTTGAGTGAATCTCTCCCTGCCGCTGCCCACTGAGAAGAAGGGTCGTTGATTGCAAAAAGAGCATGGATTGTTCGCTTTCTATTGTTGGAGGAGAACGTCGGTGGAGAACTTTGTCATTGTCAGGGTGCTGAAGATGAAAAGGACGGAAAAGGCCCACACCTGAAGGATCCTGGAAGAGGTGTCACCCACTGTCTTGGAGGTTGTTTTTCGTGGAAAGGAACATTGGGAACGCTCAAATTTGACAGTGAAGAAGTGAGTTTCTTGGGTAAAAAAGAAATTGTGCTATTTTTTTAAAAGTTTGGAATATATATATATATATATATATATAATTCAAACCACAATTGTAATTTCTTGTTCGAGATAATTTACTGTTGTTTTCTATTCGAGAATATTGTGTTTGTCAAAATATATATTTTTTCAATAATGTCTAGCACAAAGTTTGAGATTGAAAAATTTAAGGTAAAAACAATTTTGAACTACGGAAATTAAAGATGTGGGATCTATTAGTTCAACAATGGTTACAGAGAGCCTTAGACGGAAAAAGAAAAAGACCTCTAACCATGACAAATGATGAATGCCAGGATTTAAATGCCAAAGCGCTAAGCACAATTCGTTTATGTCTTGTGGATGATGTGTTGTTCAACATTAGTGGAGAAACATCAACAACAAGCCTATGGAACAAGTTAGAAAGTCTGTATATGACCAAATCAGTGACACACAAAAATTACTTGAAGCGACAGTTGTACGGTATGAGAATGAAAGACCGTACGAAGATAGCAGATCATTTGAATGTTTTTAATACTCTTATTTGCGAATTGAGTAGTATGGATGTTAAAATTGATGATGAAGATAAAGTATTCAATCTCTTATGTACCTTACCCGAGTCTTAGGGTCAAGTAGTTTCTTCCATAAGCCTTAGTACAATAGATACTTTAGAATTTGACAATGTGGTTGGAGCACTATTGTCTAAGGAATTAAGGAAGAAATCTAGTCTTGAAACCTATTCACCATAAGCTTTGGTTGTTAGAGGCCGATCCAAAGAGAAAGGAGAAAATTCAAGATGTACTTCCATGTCTAAATCGAAGAGCAGAAAGAACAAATTAAAATGTTGATACTGTAACAAGACTAGTCATCTCAAGAAGGATTGTTGGAAGAGACAAGAATCCAAGAAGGCTGAATCCAAATCAGAGGCAAATTCAGTTAAGTCTTCTGATTCAGGTATGATTGATGAGATATTTTTGTTTGTAATATTTATGAATATAATGAGAAATGGCTATTAGATTTTAATGCTTCGCACCATATCTGTCCTCATAAAGATTGGTTTGCTTCCTATCAAACAGTAAATGATGGAATAGTTCTTTTAGGAGACAATCATTCATGTAAAACTGTTGGGGTTGGAAGTGTTAAAATTAAAATGTTTAATGGAGTTATAAGAACACTTACAGATGTTAGACATGTACCTGAGTTAAAGAAAAAATTAATTTCTTTGGGATTGTTGGATTCTTGCAGACATAAGTTTACAGGTTTGAATGGAACTCTAAAAGCCTTTCTAAGGGTGCTTTAGTGGTCATGAAGGCATAGAGAATAGGAAACCTTTACAAAAAGGTTGGAAGAACTCAAGTTAATGGTACTACATTAGTATCTGAAAAACAGTCAGGATCCACTCAGCTATGGCATCAGTGTCTTGGTCATATGAGTGAAAAAGGACTTCATGTATTAATGAATCGTAAATTGCTTCCAAATTTAAAAACTCTGAATTTGATGTTTTGTAAAAAATTTATATTTGGAAAGCAATGTAGACAAAAATTCAAAGCAGGTAGTCGTGTTAGTAAAGATGTTCTTGACTATGTTGATTTTGATTGAGGGGTCTGTCTCCTACCATTTCCTATGGGGGAGAAAAATATTATGTATTATTTGTAGATGGTTTTTCTAGAAAGGTTTGGTTTTATGTCCTAAAAAGAAAAGCTGATATGTTTAAAACACGTTTAAACAATTTAGAGTTATGGTGGAAAAAATAACTGGCAGGACAATCAAGTCTTTAAGGACGGATAATGGAAGTGAATTTACTTCTTTAAAGTTTGAAAAATATTGTAAAGATGAAGGGATTTTAAGACACACAAAAAATGTATGCACTCCTCAGCAAAATGGCGTTGTAGAACGCATGAACATGACTCTTCTAGAAAGAACAAGGAGCATGCTTAGTAATGCTAATTTGGGGAAAGAGTTGTGGGCATAAGCAGTTTCTACTACTTGTAATAAATCGGTCACCATCAATGGCAATAGATTGTGAAATTCCGGAAGACGTATGGACTGGTCATCCTTGTGGTTATTCGAATTTGAAAATCTTTGGTTGTGAAGCTTATGCACTTACTCCTAAAAATCAGTGTTCTAAGTTAGATCCTAGATCAAAGAAGTTATTTTTTGTTGGATATGATGATGTAACGAAAGGATATAGAATGTGGGATCCTACTGCCCACAAAATTGTCATTAGCAGAGATGTAATTTTTTGTGAATATTCTCTGATTAAATCTGAAAATGTAGGAGTTGATGTGGAGCAGGAACATGTAATATCAAAACTACTAATTCAGTTGGAGAACCAATCTTCTCATGACTCAAAGAAACAAGAAGGAGTTTTTGGTGAGAGAGAAGTCATAGAATATGAAAAAAATTAAGAAAATATGGAAACCCCACAACCTACACCAAGAAGATAATTAAGGGAGAGAAATCCTCCTAAGAGGCATATTGATTTTGTTTCATTTGTTTTATTTAGTGACGATGAAGAGCCTTCTTATTTTTAGGAATCCATTGATTGTGTTGACAATGCTAAGTGGAAGATGGCAATGAAAGAAAAAATGGATTCTTTGGAGAAAAACAAGACATGGTAATTGGTTGAACTCCCCAAAGATAGAAAAAATGTTGGATGTAAGTGGGTCTTCAAATTGAAGAAAGGAGTTGATGGCAAAGTTGAAAGATACAAAGTGAGATTGGTCGCAAAAGGGTACTCTCATATGGAATTTATATACTATCATGATATTTTTTCACCAATTGTCAAGCTTGTATCTAGTCGTATTGTGTTAGCATTAGTTGCATTGCTTGATTTGGATTTAGAGCAACTAGGTGTTAAAACAACTTTCTTACATGGAGATTTAGATGAGGAGATTTATATGGAACAACCAGAAGGTTTTGTACAACATCATAAAGGTAGATTAGTTTGCAAGCTCAAGAAATCATTGTATGGCCTGAAATAGTCGCCCAAGCAATGGTACAAGAAGTTTGATTCTTTCATGGTGAGCCAAGGTTATACTAGAAGTGAGTATGATCATTGTTTATACTTTAAAAAGTTGAATGATATATTCATTATCTTAGTATTGTATGTTGATGATATGCTTGTTGTGAGAAAAAGCATGGATGAGATTAACAGGTTGAAGGCTCATATGGCTAGAACTTTTGATAGGAAGGATCTTGGAGCTACAAAACAAATATTGGGTATTGAGATACATAGAGATAGAAGAAATGGTAAGCTTTGTTTTTCACATGAGAAGTATGTTGACAAAATACTTGAAAGATTCGAAATGAATAAGGAAAATCCTATGAATGTTCATTTGGCTTCCCATTTTAAACTTTCTTGAGGTTTATGTCATAGTAGTGTTGAATAAAAGGACTATATATCTCGTGTACCATATGATGAATGCAGTAGGATGTTTAATGTATGCAATGGTGTTTACTAGACTTGATATTTCACATGCAATAGGTGTTGTTAGTAAGTACATGAAAAATACAAGAAAAGAACATTGGAATGCAGTGAAATGGGTGCTTCGGTACCTAAGAGGCACAAGTGACTATTCTATCACCTTTAATAATAACAGTGATTCTGTATGTGGTTTTGTTGATTCAGATTTTGCAAGCGATTTGGACAAGAGAATGTCTACTTCGAGTTATGTCTTTACTTTTGTTGGTGGAGCTATAAATTGGATATCAAAGCTTCAGGAAACAGTTGTTTTATCCAGTACAGATGTTGAATACATTGCTACCTCACATGCATGCAAAGAGGCAATTTGGATGAGAGGTCTACTTAGAGAAATCGTGTCATGTCCCCTTCCCTCATCCCGACGATGGAGAGGACGTGAACTAAGCTGTTGCTGCTATCAAATGGGCGATCTAGCCCATGAACCTAAAAATTTAAATGCATTGAACATAAAATACATAAACAGATACGTTGTACATGTAAATACACAGTGGAAGCAAAACTCATGCATTCAACACATTCAACATGTTCATAATTTATAAATCAAGTAATTACAATTGCAGAGATTAAGGACAAGAATACTTATCTTGAAAAGAAGTTGGCCCACAACTAGCTATGTCGATGCAACGTTCCACCCAACCATAGGCCAGTGTGCTCATCAATCTCTCGGCATCACTGCCACCCCCAAGTTGGGCATGATTTCCACAAGGAACTAGGGAACGAATGGGCTTACACACATCAATACCATACATCCATAGTCAAGCCAACACACAGTTGGGTTTCACAGACTCTCTATCCAAGCCAATGAACAACTGGGTTTCACGAGCTATTAAGGAACCAAGCCAATTACATAAGGGTTCATTGGACTTACTCATCCAAGCCAACAATCGCCCCCAAACACGGTCAACCATCTACATATAGGTTTCTTGGACTTACTCTTCCAAGCCAACACAAGGATGCACACAACAACAAAATGCACATGCTGGGCATGAAGGAAAACGTTTTGCAACCAAAAATGATTTGGTGAAAGGGAAAACAACCCTCCAATAGCAAATACAATTTCAAAAACATCCATGGGAATTATAGGGGTAAAACAACCTCCCTAAACCCCAAAATCGTAGATCTGAACTCATAAAAATGTCTATGGCACTACAGGAGCAAAAACGACCTCCCCAAACCCACATATCATGAATCTCCTCTGGTCATTCACACATCGATAACAAAATGGATTTCCCAGCTTGGAGAAGGTGAGGAAACGACTGAAGAACGTGAGGGAAGCTCCCAGCTTGCTCACAGGAGGAAAAACGGCATCTTCCAAGCCCCAAAATCATGGTCCCCTTCTTCCCATTCTCCCAACAGCATAGAAAACGAATTCTAGGCATGGAGAATGAAGAAAACAACAGGAAATCATGAGGGAGAAATATCATCAAGCTTCGGCTGCGTGAGAGAGCCCAGCGTGAATGAGAATGGGTGAGGAATGAAGGAGTGCGGGTGAATAATGGCTTGGGCATGCATTCCCAAGCATTTACTTGCCCAAGATGTCAAAAACATGTTTCCCAAAAATGGGTGGCTTCCCAAATTTGAATTTGACTCCCATACTCTTCCCATCCCCATGCATTAACTTCGTCAACTAACTCGAAATGACTGGGCACAAAAAACAAAAAAAGGGTAGTTGACAGCTTTATGGGTTTTCCCTTGACATTTGGATTTTCCCCATTGGCTTAAGGGTTTGAATATTTTCCCCCTCCCTATTCCTTGTGAAATCATGCCCCCATCTCTTTAACGTTGTGGCGCATAGCTAGTTGTGGTATTTTTATTAATTGTATAGTTACATGATGTCTCAAACATATTGTGTCTGGCTAGCACATAAATCGTCGGCATCGATTTTAATTGTCGAAACATAAACACTAAATCCATGGTGGGTCCTTTGCCTTGAGCTCCACACCACGATTTATTTACACTATTTACATCATATGCAATTCAATACCATGGGGTTGAAACTGGGGCACACATTCCCCTCCCCCTTGGGGTCAAAACCGAGATGTTACAAATTGGAAGGTTGTAGAACAGTGTGCCTGTCTTCTGTGGCAGTCAAAGTGCTATTTATTTGGCTACAAATCATGTTTATCATATTAAGACTAAACATATTGATGTAAAATATCATTTTGTAAGACAAGCCATTAGTGAAGGTGGAGTAGATATGAAAAAGGTCCATACTCAAGGAAATTGTGCAGATATGTTCACAAAACCAGTAATGTTAGAGAAGTTACGATGGTGTGTAGCTTCTCTTGGTTTGAAAAAAATGTGATAAATAGTCGTAGGAAAAGTATTCATAAATTTTGTTGTCAAGGTGGAGATTGTTAAATGACAACTAAACTAATGTGTTTATGGGAGGTTTCTTATTATGGGTGTTTATGGGAAGTTTCTCATAAGTTTCTCATGTAACTTCTTTCACGTAGTATATAGTGCATGGTTGGGATACATAATGTAATGAGTTGTCCGAGAGACTAAGACCCGTCATGTAATCTCTCATTCTTCATTAATGAGCTTCAATACTTTGCCTACGTAAATATTTCCCCTCTAAACTTTACCGCATAAAATTATAAAATTTTAATAATGTTGATATATGTATGATTAATGTAATTTGTCTCTCAAATTTTAACACTTCTCTCTATAATTTTCGTCGCAACCCCTCCTCCAGCCAACAATGCCAACACGGATCAACTAAAGTATTAATTTCGATCGATGGGTTTTGAATTGAACAGTGGACAATGACTAGTTTCATAATAGTTAATTAAATTTATATATCTTGCATCATTACGATTATATTTTTATAAAATATAATTTTAACTATTAAATATTTTTTAATTTCAGTATATAAAACAATAAGACTTACAACATTTAACTATTTACTTTTTTTTTAATTATTACAAATCCTTTTTTAATCGAAAAGGAGTTGATCTTTATTGTTGATTTATTATAGTTTTCGATTTAAAATGAATATAAGTTGATGATAAAATTATATTTGATGAATAAATTTCATAATATCAATGATATATGACCTTCTATTAAAGACAATCAGAACTTCATAATTGCACATTAAATAACAAAAAAAAATATGTCTTTGTTTTAAAAATTAGATTAAGACATTTGTGAATATTTTGTTGTTTTTTTAAATAACATTAGTTAAAATTCTTATTAAATTTAATTATATGAGAATTGGGAAGAAGGTGGAATATTTGTTGCAAATATACTAGATAATGCTCATAACAACCTATTGAATTAGAAAGAAGATAAAATATGTTTTGCAAAATTGCAAGATAATGTTCACAACAACTTATTGAATCAACAAATCTATATAATCAAAAGTGGTTCCCTTACATAATCCTTTGTCCAGTTGGAAATTTGTTAGTGAATAGTTCCTTTAATAATTGGCATTTGAATTCTGTAGTCATTTGGGCACAATTGGGTTCAAACATTATAATCAAGGCTTATAAAAATACTTCAATTGGTTTATGTGGGAGTTGTTGTTGATTTATGTGGTCATTATTAGGTAGAGAGAATCACAAGGATGCCCTTTCACTAGGTTATGTTACTATCATTTTTGTCATAGTCATATATGGTATAGGATGACTTATATATGTTAATTTATATTATATTTTGGTTTATATAGATAATTTTTCATCCTTCATTATAATTTGTGCATTTTTGAATGCTTATTATTATTTTGTATTATTAAGCTTTGATTAGTTGTTATTATAGTTAGTTATTTATTCAAAATTTTGAGGTATTGAATTACAAGAAATTCAAGCAAAAAAATATTTTGTGATTCATTTAAGGATCTTAATTAATCCCCTTGCTTTGTTTATCTAAACGAAGTGAAAGGGGAGCAAGAGTGCCCCAGCTTGTTGATGCGACACACCCTCTCAACGCCATTGTGTAACATAAGTATGCACGGACAGGTGGGAGGTACGTTGAACATAAGGCACTCTCACAACTCGATGAATAGGGCGCACATGCAGGGGGATATAACTAGAGATTTGGGAAAGGTTCTAATGATGATAGGTTTTCAATGTAATAGGACAGGCTCATCCCATCCAAAACAAGCAAGGGAAGCACAAAGCATAACGACCCTGTGTGGAGTTGACATTGTTAATAGTCATGGTTATAAAAGGAAAAAGCAACTCCACTCTACTTCTTGTGTAGAAAGTGATAAAAGTGAGCCCATGTTCGAATTTAACATACATCGAGGGTGAACCTAAAATAGGAAGTTCGCAATTGCAATCTGTAACACCTCGATTTTTGACCCCATGATATTAAATTTCAAATGAAGTGAATATTGTAGTAAATCATGGCAAGGAGCTCAAGGCCAAGGCCCTGCTATTGATTTTGTGTTTATGTTCGGCAGTTAGAATCAACATCGATGGTTTATGTGCTAGCCAGGCACGGTATGCTTGATGCATCATGTAAAATACAAATTAATTAAAAACCCACATCCATCTATGCGTCGCAAATGTTAAAGAGATGAGGGCATGATTTTCCTAAGGATAAGGGGGGGATGCTTAACCTTGAGCCGTTTGGTGGGAATGGGAAGAGTTTTGGAAGAAATTCGAAATGGGCAAAGCACCATTTCTGAAAATCATGTTTTTTATTGCATGGGCAAGAAAAAACACCCAAAAACGCATGTCATTCCCTCATGCGTTCATGTTTCACCTTCCCTCGCATTTTGGAAAAAAAACGGCAGGATGTTTTGTTGATGGATCATGGATTCATTCATTGATTCATTTTCATTCAAGCACGCGAACTCACGCAAAAAACCTTGGGAAGTTTCATCCTTCACGATTTTCTTTTCCTGTCCTATCAATTTTGTTTCCTCCTTCATGATTTCCCTGTCTATCAATCGTTTTCCTAAACATGCATACCCAGAAACTGTGTTTTGCATTATGAACCGATAAAACCAGCAATAAGATTTGGATTATGGGATTGTATCAGTCAATCTGGCTCATGCAATGCTCAGAAGTTTGTAATTGTTGTGTGTGTGCATTCCTTGGCCTCTGTAATGTTTTCTTGAACCTAGAACTGTGATCGTTGTGTGTACATCCTTGTTGGCCTCTGTAACATTTTCTTAATCCCAGAACTGTAATCGTTGTATGTACATCCTTGTGTGGTATCTGAACTGGAATGGGGAAATGGAAATGGATTCTAGACCTACCTAATTAACCTAGTGTAAAAAGGAACCTCACAGACATATTTGGGGGGCTGGTTTTCTTCTTTGTACACCCAAGATAGCACTGGAGAGGGAAGGCATAGCCCGAGGGACTGTGGCGCAAAGAAGCGAATGATTCCTGGTGTTGGTTGTGCAGATGCTTTAGAAGCCAAGCTAGATTTGGTGCAGGTGTCCATAGCTCTAGTATTGATCTCACAAGCCTAGCAGTCAGTCTTTCCACCTCCTTTCCAGCCTAATAAACCCAATGGGTAGTTGGCCTAGTTGTTTCTTGTGTGAATTTTGACTATGTGTGAACCATTGTCTGTGTAATCCTGATAAACCTGACTGTGTCGGCTTAGTTGAGTTTTATTGTATCCTTGGATGTGAGAGAGTCTGCTAGTGTTCCTTACTCCTTATGGAAATCATGCCCAGCTTGGGGGTGGCGATGTTTTTGAGAGATTGATGAGTACACTGGCTTATGGTTGGGTGGAACGTTGCAGCAACATAGCTAGTTTCGGGACAAGCTTCAGATAAAGATAAGTATTTCTTGTATTTCAATCCCTGCAACTATACTAGTTTATAAATGAATATGAATATGATGAATGCTTGAATGGAATGTATTTGATGCAGATGTATATTTCATGAATGATGTATATGTGTATTTAATTTTATTTCAATGAATTTTCTAAGTTGTTATGGAACTAGATCGACCGGATTCGTGATGGCCTGGATGCTCAAATCAGTTTTAGACTTAGAAATTTTCATGAACACATCGAATTTCCGCAAATTTTTCCTTCCGCAACCTACGGGATGTTGGATGCGGGATGTAGAAATACGCTTTGCAAAAGTTTGGACTCTGCATTTTCCCTTCCGCAATTCCCTTTCTACAACTTGCGGGATGCAGGATGCGAAAATTCCGTTTGGCGAAATCTGCTTTCCACATTTTCCCTTCTGCAATTCCCTTTCCGCAACTTGCAGAATGTGGGATGCAGGATGTGAAAACGTCGTTTGGCGAAATCTGCTTTCCGCAATTTGCGAGATGCGGAAATGACTTATGGTAAATTTTGATTTCTGCAATGGTCGTTCCGCATGCGGGATGCAGGATGAGGAATGCGGCATGCGGGGTGCAAGAGTGAAATTTTGATATGTTTTCAATTCTGCAAGTGAAGCTCTCTGCACCGTTGATTTTCTGTGGGATGCTTCTCCGTCGTCGATGTGTCTAAGGATGCGGAACTGACATAGATCGTTGATTTCTTGTTGTGGTTCTTCTTAGCCATTCGATCTTTCTACGATTTGGGGAAGATAAAGAATCAATACACTGTCTAGATCCGAATGTTAGCAGGAGGGAAATTCTTGCTTCTGTAGACATGAAAGAGGTTTAAGAAGAAAGAAAAGAAATGGGAATCATCAAACGTGTGTCGAATCCATTGAGTATGAGAGATGGGTAACTCAGGTAGAATAAATGATCGAGTTTCCTCCTCCAAGGCGGGAGGGGATGTGACACAATCCCAATTCTTCTTCGGGCTCAGCTCATTCTAGTTTTTGGTGGGAAAACATCATCGAATCCCAAGACCACCCTCATGGGTTTTAGAATTATTAGAGATGAGGCATCAAAGATGGTTGGAAAAGCAAGGAGCAACAAGGGTTATAGTAGCCATCATGGTATGGGTTTTAGTCATACTCCTTAATTTTTGCAAGGCACAGAGGTTTCTGTGGCCTCCACTCTCACCAACACACACATGTTCATATTCAAAAGGAGATTTCCCAAGAAGAAAAATGGTTTAAGCGAGAACATGATTTGGTTGATCAGGACAAAATGGCAACAGGATATGATTCCATGGCTTCTAAATACTAGAACATCCTGAACCAAGGACATAATATTTTAAATAAGTATTATTATATTGACAAATAAAATCTTTGTTAGGTAAGGATCTCCTAGTTCATGTTGAGGAACACAATGAATTCCTCCTACAAATGGATGAACTCCAGGACCAAGTGTGGAGGATGAATGCCAAGATCAATTTGGTTGCTTGGAAGTTGAATGCCAAGATCAATTTGATTGCAAAAGCAACCATCGATTTTGAGTTTCCCGAAAAACCAGTTGTGCCAGAGGGCCATCCTTTAGCCTTAGCTCAAGAGGTGCTTATGATACCAATTTCTAATGATGAAGAGTAGTCTCCATAGTATTTCTATAACTTGTGCTTGTTTCTTGATTTCTTGTTATCATAGTATGTTTTCTAGTTTCTTCAGACAACATAATAGTAATGTCTTATCTAAACTTAGGAAGTTTCTAGGAAACTATTTAATTTCCATAGTTAGTGGACAAAGGATAATCTTGATTGATGATTTCGTGTTTTGCAGTTAGACAATTTTCCCAAGTGGCCAACTAGCTAACTAAGACAATATTCTCTTTCACTTTAATAGATTTAATTTAGCTTACAAAAAAACTTAATTAATCTCTTAATCTTTGTTTGAATTTGATATATTACTACTAATCATTTTGACCGTGGAGGGGCGATAGGAGGGGGAGGGAAGATCATTTGTCCTGATGGAATAGAAGAATTGAGGTATTCCTAAGGGATGGTTACTGCGATTAATAGCCAAGAAGAATCCCTAGCTTTATTGCAAATAATTAGACAACTAAAAAGGAAAGGCATCTCAAAAGCTCGAGTCATCGGAGATTCTGAAAGCCTCATTTCTCATATGGTTGCCTCATTTCTCGTATGGTCTCTAGATCCCTCCCAAGGGAGATCACCTAAAGCAAATTGTCTACGGAATCCAAAATCGCGTCGCACAGTTCCAACTCCTTCAATTCTTTCATGTGCTTCATCGTAACAACTCGGAGGCTAACAGAGTTGCAACCAGTGTGGTTTCCTTGGCTCTCGGTTCCCTCGTTCTTGATGTCCATGTGGTGCTCTCAGATCCTCTCCCCTAATGGTAGTTGTGTCACCTCCATGCCAAGTGTCTTTGTCTTGGCATGTGTCAACATGAGACGAGGCATGTGGCTCTGGGGGAATCCTTGGATTTACGATCGCAAGGCCTTAAACCTTGATCGTGAGATCATGTCTCACTTGCTTGCAGTTCAGAGCTAGAAGTACGAAGGTTGTCAGGTCTTCAACTTCACTTGCAATTTGTTGTATGTTGGCGTGGATGGAAATTATGTAATCATGGATACTGTTATCTGGTTGCACGAGGTGAGATGTAATATCTAGGCTCACTGGGAAGGAGATGGATCATTCTATATTCCTATCTCTTCAAGCTCACAGTCTCAATTCCTCCTGCTTTCTTTCATTTTCTTGGCCTACGGTGTTGGAACTAACATCGACTCGTCTTACATTCAGAAGATCCTGCATCAATTCAAGGGTCAAATGGATTCTAGCGAGGAGAGCCAAAAGTGTTGTCTGGAGCATGCGAGTGCAGTCATGGGAAGAAAGCTATGTCGAGTTAAGGAAGACATGAAGGCTCAAAAGAGGAAATTGAGGCATTACCAGGAGGAAACCAATTGAAAACTAGAGCAGTTGGAGGAATTCGTCCATGAAACCAGAATTGCACAAAAAGAACATGAAGAAATGGCAGCAACTTAGCAAAAAGAACAAACTATGATTTCACAGGAGCTCTCAGAGCAGCTTCTGCAAGTGGAAATCTATGATTTCACAGGAGCTCTCAGAGCAACTTCTGCAAGTGGAAATCTAGTTGGGCACTCAGGCCTTTGAACAATAGGTCCATAATGAAGTGGAGCAGAAGCAGAAGTACGTGGAAGGGAAAGGAGTTGGTATCTCCCAAGGAATCTATCCAGGCACCTAATAATGTTTTTTTGGAATTTTGTTGGGTCAGTTCGTTTGTTTGCTTTGGTTTTATATCAGTTGGACTCTCTTTAGAATAGTAACTTTTAAGTCTTTGGATATATTATAGCAATTAAGCTCCATTTTAATTGTAATTGTTACTATATGCCAAGCTGACCAAGATGTAATTTGTGAGGTGTCAACACTTGTTTTTTTATAATATAAAACTAATGCCCGCTCTTGTAAAAAAATCATTTTGACCATGTGTCAAATAAATTTAACTCCACTCATTTTGATGTAGTGTTATCCACCATGAATTTACCAATATTTAATTCTACTTGAACATTTAAAAAATTGAGCTTCTATAACTTTTATTTTTAATAATAATAAAAATTATAATTATAATTACATCTCTATCAACTTTATTAAACAATTCAAAATATTTTCAATAAAACATTTAATAAATTTTATAATTTAAAAATAAAAAATCACATCATATCATTTTTTTCATTCAAAAAATAATTAACTAATATTTTTAATTTAAAATAATAATAATAATAAACATGATTTTCATTATTAAAAAAAAATTAAATAATATTTTTTAATTTAAAAAGTTAATAATAATTATTTTTTTGAAACATAATCACATTGGAATTTTTTTAAATCATATAAGAAACACACGAATTTACAATTAAATATATTTCCAAAGATTTTAAACCCGTTCAATCACAAACACCCTTAAAAAAAATTCAAAATTTTCAATTTACTAGTAATTCAAATAATAAAAATTTAAAAATATATTTTTTTATTAACCCATAAAAAATTATTATATATAACTTTTAAATCCAAATCCTTAAATAAATTATAAACACACAGATCACAAATAACAAGAACTCATCCACTACACTTTTAAATATATTTTTCTTAATTAATATAAAAATTCCAACTAATTTATCTAATTAATTCATCTAATTTTGTCACCTTAATTCAAATATATTTTTCATAAACTATAGTTTATTATAGCTTACTTGCACGTTAAGTCTCATTTTATGAGCTACCTCATTAATTATGATTTCAATCACTATCTTTAAAACCTCATTACTTTGAACATATTTTTATTTGTGCCAAAAACTATGTTCTTGCAATCCATTGAAATTAGTGTTATATTTGTGGTTGTCATCTTGAAAATTAAGATTTAAATAATTTTTTTCTCACATACTTATTATTATTTTAAATCTGTTAAATTATTATTATTAAAAATTTACAAAATAATTCAAATATAATTCATTACAATAATTATAATAGTAATTAAGTCTAATAAACTATTTATATTTTTTATTATTTACAAATATAAAGTTTAAGTGTTTTTTCTTCTCAAAGATTTTACTCCTATTTCTTTTAATGTAATTGATGGATTCGATTGACTCTAATGATAGAATTTTATTATAGTACTTCCAAATAAATTATTTTGGGAATGTAATGATTAAAACTTCTATGAACTTGACCTAGATCCATTTTAATCTAGATTTATCATATGTTAAGAGAGATCAAATCCCTAAAGATGTAAACTTTTTTTAGAGTACAAAAAGATGAAGAAATGTTTGCACCTAAAGAAGTTTAGTACCTCTCAACTTATGATAAACCTAAAATTAAAATAAACATATGCTAAACTATGTTACAAATAATTTTTTATTGCATTAATAATTTCATAGATTATAACTAGACCTCTACTAACAAATAGATGTTAAATCGTGATGAAAAGGGAAAGCAAACAACATTGATATCATTGTGTGTTTGCTCTCATTCAAATCCAAAGCAAGTTTGTTCAAGTTGAACAAACTTGATCAAGCCGAAAAATTCGCACCTCGTATCATGAGTCATTCCATCATCATTAGCTTATTTGTTTTTTTTCTTTCTTGTTGTGCTTTTTTGTTGAACGTAGTTTACATACAAAGGTCCAGTATGCATAAATATATGTTGATTGAGGAGGTTAAGTTGCTAGATCATCCAAACATGGAAGAATTATGGGAGATGAATTGATCTTCAAAAAAAAAAATTAAGCTAATGTGGTGTTGTAACTCGTACTAATATCATGAACTTTTGTTTTAAGTTAATGTGGTGTTGTAACTCGTACTAATATCACGATATTTAAATGAGCATTATGAATGTATTGGTGGTGTTCTCAAAGCATAGCTTTATTTTAATCATTGATTAAAATCTTAAGACAAAAAATGTATTTTAAAATTTTATTTTTTGTAAGGTTTAAATTTACTTAAATACTTCCATACAAATCTATAAAATGCAATTTCAACTTATAATCTCACCCAAAGATTAAGATGCATTTTCTTTCTATCAAATGTGACATATCTTTTACAATAGAAGAAGACTATCCACTTTTCATTTATTTTTTAGTTTTAATTGATTTTAATATAATTTGATTTTGAACTTTATGTTAGAGTCAACATTGTAAAAAAATTATTTACTCAATATCTTAAGCTACGTTAAGCAAAAATTACACTTCTCATGCATATTCGTTGTAAAAAAACCTCTCCTCAATAATATGTAGACATTGAGAATTTCCACTTATAACACTTCTCCTGCATACTCGTTATAAAAAAACCTCTCCTCAATAATATGTAGACACTGAGAATTTCCACTTATAACATGAAGGACAACCACAATATTTTTTTTGTTTTCATTCAATACAAACTTCTAATCAAAATTATAATTTTTTACAATAACAATAAAAATTTAAATAAATTGATGGTATTTAAAATAAAAGGTTTTAACTGATTTTAACTTTGAGATTTGTTTTAGCATTTTAATTTATTTGACTAATATTGGATTCACTTAGTCTAAAAATTCAAGGATTTGAGTAGGAATAGATGATTTTTTGGAAAAGATTTTGAAAAAATGTGAGAGTAAGTTTTCAAAATCCAAGTCAAGGGTGTCAAATTTTTAGAATGGGTAACCAAGAGTTTTTTAGGTGTTGAATCTATTTCTACCATCAAAATCCCCATAAAACATAGCTAAACTTTTATATGGTCGTCCCATCTAAATGATCAAATTTTTAGATGTGCTTTAATTAAATTGTCACGAATTTGAAAATAAAATAATTTACAACTCTCCTTTCCTTAGTAAAATCATTTATGCTAACAATTTCATATAAAATTATTTTTAAAGATAAATTCTCATGTTTCAATTTATACATCCATTTATTATCTAAAACATTGTAATGTCCCTACTTGGGATTTTGGAGAAAACTACAAGTTGGGCAAATTCGAGCTTAACTAGTCTTTCTAGGTTTGGTTTCCAACACCACCGAACCTTTCCAAATTTCTTTTGGAGGGATCCTATTGGATATAACACATACTAACAGACCTTAACATGCAATATTCAAATCAAAAATTCATTTTGACATGTTACTCATATTTTCACAACTTTGGTCAATTTCTAGCTTTAGACTAGTGAAACCCAAGTTGACCCAAATGCACCCAAATGACTTCAAATTCTATATGGAAGAGATTGATGGGTATTAGGACATCCTAATGCATAATATTAATGCTCATGCACTTTCCAATTGATTCTACAACTTGATTTTGGCGATAGGGAAAGAAGGAAAAAAACACCATGAAACCAATGTTAAAACCCCCAAGGGTATATGACACTTTTGGCTCTCCAAATGCAGTACGACCATGCCAACTTTGAGAAAATAGTATGGGGATGAATATTAGACATAAGTGGTTGTAATTAATCATGGGTATTAGTTCTTCAAACAGGTTATAAATTACAACATCTGTATGATAACTTTCAGGGAAATTTCTTAGGGGGGGAATAGCATTGCTAGCTCCATTTTAACTAATAACAAGTACATGAAATAGTTCAGAACACGCAATGATGAATGGAGACCATATAAAGAATATAAATTTCTTCCTCAAGATAATTTAACATCATAGATATTACTTACTACATTTATTATATATAACTCCTTCGAAATGGAATCCAAATGCATGAAAACTAGTCATTTGAACTCATGGGAATGCAGACCTTTCACGCATGGATTTATGATATTTCGACTTACAAAGAATATGGAAATAAGAGTACAGAGACATGCATCATATATTTCTTCCCAATCATCATCAAACCCATATAAATTTCCTCATATAAATATGTTATGCAACTATTTCCAAAATGGAAGCCAAATAGATGAAAACTAGTCATTCAAGAGCATGGGAATGCAAGCCTTTCATACATGTATTTTTTATATTTTGACTTACAAATAATGTGCACATGAGATAACAGATCCATGCATCATATTTCATGTCTTGGGCACCAAATATACTCAGTAAAGCGCAAGCACCACTCCAACAAGTGCACCCTCAACATGGGAGTGTGGGGGAATGGAGAAAAAGGAATGAGAGAATAGGGGAATACATGAGAATTCAACTGTATGGTCCTTAAACCTGTAACTAAAAATCCTTCATTAAGCTCCAATAAGAGATCTGAATGGCTTGTCCATCAACCAACTTGGAAAGGAATCCAACTCCCTCGAAATTGGTTCACAAAGAAGGAAGAGTGAAGACTCACCGTGCAATGGACAAGCAAAGCTCTCCAAAATTCCAAAGTCCAATTAAAAAATGATAAAAATCCATTCTCATTCCTCATAACATCCTTTTATTAACTTCATGAGGCCGCATAAGGTCTAATTTACCTCCATGGTATTCCTCCAACTCATCGTAGTTGTTTAGTAACTCTCATGACACTTGTCTTCCTCTTCATGCTCCAATTCTTTCCCCAATTCGAATGGATTCCTATAACTCCCAAACTCGACCTCTTGGTGGTTGTTTTTAGCCTTGTCATGTCATATTTTTCATATGTCTACAATCAGGTCTGAATTTGTCATGCTTGTCATGTAATCTTTCATAATTTGCTGTCATAGAGTGCATGGAATTTCCTTCCAAGTGGCACACTTTGTCTTCTAGTCTCTTCCTCTTACATGGGAGTTACTCTCCTTTACCTATTCAAATTCCTTGGCTCATTATATGATATTTGACACCAAATCACCCTCCAATAACGTTACATTACCCATGTGTTTGAATTTGTATGAAGATCATGCCAAGTGTGTGGGGAATCTAGTCATCCAAACGCTCCACAAGCTTCTAAGTGTCTTAATGTGTTAAATTTGTGAACCATTGACCTACAAGAAAATATGAAAGTTGTAGGAAAGGAATTATGCAGTGGAATAATCAAAGAGAATGTACACTAAACAGGAAATTCATGCCGCAAATTTTAGATAAATCGGACAAGAATTGCTCAGATAATCACAACATTAATCAGTAATACAATGGTAGTACAATAAATAGAATTAGAATGATAAATATAGGGTTTGAATCTACCAACTCTAACTGATTGTTTAGCTAACTCGGTGTGGAAAAATCACATCTAGAGCTCACTAGTTTAATTCCGGATGTCCAAATCAGTCTACAATTAGTTAACTGGTGAGGTAGGTGGACAAAAGGCGCCACACTACCTGCATGCATGCAAAACTGACATTAGGCTTACTGGTTGTGATCTAAGTAAAAGTAACTTGAGGGTAACTCAAGATATCTGTGTACCTACTACAACCAACTAAAGGAGATTGTCGACGACTCTCAGAGTAGGCTCTTATAATGTAGGGATTAGTCCCATAGGCACATAAACGCATGCATGCACATGCAGTAAGTGGCAGATAACCTCTAGGTGTGTCGCCCATACTCTAGTACAGTGATAATAACTTCCTAAGTGAGGCAAGATGACCAAATAGACTATATTGGACAAAGGAGGATTAATTAATCCACTACTACATTTCGATCCAAAATCCGATGGAAAAATCCGACGGCGCGTGGATTTCTCTTTTTAAACTTACCAAAAATCACAAGGATACATTTTTTTTTGTAAATGTGGCCGCAAGCGTCAGTGAAGCGACGGATATTCTCATAACTGTCGGTTAAGCGACGGCGCGTTAGTAAGCGTCGCTTAAGCGACGGTGCCTTTAATTGGTCAACTATTTAACATGGAAAGCGTCGTCGCATATCCAACGCTTAGGTGCTATCAATGCAAAGAGCCATGAATAAGAAGGAAGAATTTGAAGCACAAAACAAATCAAAAGGATCAAGGGTTGACCAAGACTCCTCAAACACAAAGAGAACTGGAGGCCCATCCACCCAAGGTAGTGGATTCTTGCCCATGGGGTCACGTAAGACAATATCATAGTTCCTTGACTATGGTGGCAAGGATGATGTGGATGCAAAAGTGTTTCGTTTTCTCTATGCATGTGGCATACCATTCAATGTTCTTCACTCACCCTATTGGCATGAAATGGCAGAGGCCATTTGCACTTCTCCAGCAAGATACAAGAGCCCTAGGTATGACAAAGCTAGAACCGTGGGGACCAGTGTTATCAGAACCGGTCGGTCCGACCGGTATAAAAGGTTTTTCGGTCCGATCCGGTGCCTGAACCGCTTGGGATGGAACCGGGCCAAAAATGCCGAACCGACCAGTCTGTACTGTCCTGTACGACAGTCGTCAAAGCACCCATGAAACTCATTTTTTTTAATAAAAAAATTAAAAAATGCCTAATTTAAAGGGCCTAAACTAACCCTAATCCCATTGTGGTGCTATTTAAAGACCCCCCCCCCCCCCCCCCC
>LPNX010615050.1:54723-122370 GCA_001517045.1 Pseudotsuga menziesii
TTCTTTTCCTTAGCTATCTATCTTTTTTTTAACAAGCAACATCTCATCCCACTTGAAGCTCTTATGTAAGAGTAGATTGTTGGTACCTTGCCATCCCAATCAGCCCATAAGGGGAAAACATATCATAAGTGGGATTTGAACCTAGGTGGGGAGGATAACGACTTGTCCTTTTAACCACCCAAGCTATACCCAGTTGACAACCTTAGGATATAAGTCTTACAAAATAAAACATTATATTAATTTGTCTAATGGTATGACCATTTAAACTTGTCTTATATCAGTCTGCACTCACCACCTTCCCTTTATCTGACGAATGCTTTAACTTCCAGCTTTGAAGAAATTCTCTATTGTATGCCTCACCTTTCAGTCTCTCTTGTTGATTTTCGAAATAGAATTTGTAGTCCTAAATGCTAAAGATTTTTACAGAAGTAATCATACTTGCTTATAATGAGCAAATTATGATAGATCCTTTAGTATTGTTGGCAGCTATAGATAAGGATTACCTTTAGACATGCTATGCCTAAACTGATACAATTGAAAATCAATTAAATTGTATAATTTCTTTTAGTTTTTGACAAATATACTGATAATTGGTACCTTTAACAAATTTGAGATAGCTTCCATCCTTGACAAATTTAAATATACATATGAAAAAATGCAAAGTAATTGGGAGACATGATTGGTAGGGTAAAGAATTGGCATTTTTATTTGATTTTCCATGTTAATGCAATATATATATATATATATATATATATATTGGTGCTTTCTGTTCAGCCAATTTGAAATATGTGAGATGATTTGAAGATTTCCAGTTTTACTTATCACTAACCTTTTATTGGAACAAGTACTCACAGTTTCATGGATCTTGTTCAGACGGTCAGTTTTAGTGAGGGAGGCTGCAGATGTAGGAGGTGCACATGAAGATATCACCCCGGCTGGATTTAATGTTAGGACCTTAGTACATGAATATGGTGGAGGTGCATTTACTGTCTCAGGAGATGTAGTTGTCTTCTCCAACTTCAAGGATCAAAGACTCTATAAGCAGTCTATCAAAGGAGGCACGTTTTCTTGAATCTTTGACCTTTAATATTAGCATATCTGTGTTATATTTTTGCTTTGCAGATCAGTAAGGTAGACAGTTTTTTAGGTACGATTATAATTATCTGGTCTGAACTAACTTCTCCAAATGCATCTCTTATTACCAAGAATGGAAAGAAAGAGGCAGAAAAATAATTTTTTCTATATAATCCCATAATGGTTAGGTTTTACCTTTTATAATTGGCTCTTAACCATGTAAGGAGTACTTAGAAAAAAATGTTATTTCTCCTTAATGAAACAGTGTATGGTCATTGGTAAATGTGTTACCTATATTAGTGCAAAGGCATCAGAATAATCCACATTGAATTTTTTACCTGTATTTTGTATGCTTTTCATGACTTTGTTGGGATTGTTCCTGGGATCATTCTACAGCAAATTCCACCCATTGTTAACCTAGATCCTATTTGTCAGCCAACTGAAAACATGTGATTTTAAGGTAGTTCTATAGTTATAACTAAATAGCAAGGGGAGCATAGCATATAAGTTGGAAGGTATGAAAATAAAACTTGAAAGGAGGACTGCCTTCAAATTCGATAACTCTTTAGCTTTTTGTGCGGAATTTCTTTGTAGTAGACATAACACAGCCGACTGTGTTCTTGTGTTTTGAAAATGCCACATATATTACATTATAAATCAAGTTACATGTACATCAAAATTGTTACATCTAGGAGCCAAAAATAGGCCTGACAAGAGCTCCCTGTCTACATAAGTAAGGAGATCT
The DNA here is from genome assembly GCA_001517045.1 of Pseudotsuga menziesii. NCBI lineage: Eukaryota > Viridiplantae > Streptophyta > Pinopsida > Pinales > Pinaceae > Pseudotsuga > Pseudotsuga menziesii. The sequence goes on from LPNX010615050.1 coordinate 56,543, forward strand.
AGCAATTGGCTTTGGTTCTAAATTGAAGATTATCTACATCTTTCCTAAAAATGGTGATCCTGGCTGATAGCTCGATATCCATATCTGATCTAAATATAGAAACTAGCCATATCTGATCTAAATATAGAAACTTCTTTCAAATTGAATAAGTGTTAATCCCATGAAAAGTTGCCTGACAGAGTTGTTTCCAAAAGAAAGAATTGCCTGTCTGGTGAATCACATTCTATATAGTCCTCATTTTCCTGCCAAATCATCCATTTTCTCCCAAATACACCTTTACAATGTAGAGGAGAAATAAAGGGAACATCAGTGAAGCACGACTCGTTGGAGACTCACAGGTACTCGCAAGTCTGCCCGAGTCAACACCCAAAACGAGTAATCGCCAGATACTCGTTGGAAAACTCGTCCAGCTCAGTACACTCATCAAACTCGCCGAGTCTCGCTTAGGCTCGCCATAAACTCGCTCGAACTTGGAAAGACTCGCCAGGAAAAAAGACCACGTGGCTAAGTCACACGACTGGGCAAAGTTTAACCTACAGGTTTCGGATGGAGTTTGAGGGTTCACTGAAGAAATTCCAATCGTGTTCAAATGCAGAGTGTCATAGACAACACCTCCATCCCGAGTCTGTCCCGAGTCTTTTTCGAGTCGACGAGTCACATGCCAGCCGAGTCTTTGTCGAGTCCGAGTCGTGCAACATTGGGGAACATTATACTCAACAGCAAACCAAGCCCAGAATGCTTTGACAACTTTAATCAAGAAACAAGCTTCCATACTTTAGAGAAAATTTTCTCTGAGCAAAAACCTGTAAAAAATTGCTACAATCTGCAACTTTGTGGAGCAGCCATGCAGAATCATGGTTCTTATGTGGATCAGCATCCTAGGGATGTGCATGTGAACTTTTCCATCTTCTTCCAATCTGATGATAGATAGGAGAAGGAATAATGCATGTCTCTTCTTTCTGGAGGAATAGTGACTTGATCCAATTTGTTCTTCAGTGGGTTGAATTGTGGATCAATAGTTACCATCAAGTAGCATCTCTCAAGAAGCTTGTTGCACCTCACTGAAGGAAGTGTAACTGAATGAGAGAGCGCAACATGTCCATTCTGATACTAGGACCTCGTTCTTCCTTTGTCACCTAGATCTCCAGCAACATTCTCAGCTGCTTCGATGAGCTTTTGGGCCCATTAAGGCTTAGGCCATTAATTTGGAATAGGAGTTGGATCTGGATCTAGATCCTCTTGAGGCTCAATCTCAATATCAATATCATGTTGATCTTGTTCCTCATCTTCTAAATGTTAAACTTTAGACACTACATCATTAACAAAAGGTGTAGATAGAATGTTTTTACCTCCCCTTTTGAATGGCAGTTGAGATTGTACTGGATCTAAATTTGGAAGTTGAGGAGTTTATCCATTTTAGGTATGTAGCTAACAAATATAATGAGAAATAATTCTAGTGCATCTTAATAAGTATGAAACATGTATCAAAACATTATTGGGATAAAACCATTCCAAGTGCAATTATCTAAGAGATATTATTATTGATATAAGTTAGAATTTTTCCTCTCCTTACAAATATATTGTTTATTGCATTTCCAAAACTCATGCTTCTAGAGGAATCCTTTGCAAATTTGTTCATGATTAATTCCTTGTCCAGCATTTCTTTCCTATAGTTGTCCAAAAAGTATTTAATAAAGTACAATACACTATTAGTTTTAGCATCTTCCACTAGGAATTGACTAGGACCAAGGGAAGAAAATATTTTGTTTTGACATTAAATATTCACTACATAAACAAACATGAGCCATGAGTTGTTGCAAAAGATGATGGATGGTCATGAGTAATGAAAATTTTAGAGGTGGAATAAAATGGGAAAATTCTAGAGAGGCTAAATAAAATGGGAAAATTTTAAAGCATGCTCAATCCAAATGCCAAGATGAATAAAGATGAAACGTCTCTTCATTAGACTTGTTAAAGGTGGAGGTACAATGAGATGATTAAAGATGCATGGTCAGATAAAGAGAGCCTCATGCCATTGCACACCATTAAGATTTGGTACACCTATAACAAATGGACAACAAAGATGGAAAATATGAGAGATTAATCTAAAAATCCAACACAAAGCCCAAATCCAACTTGTACATCGACATGTGGCTAGTTAATATTATGAAGTAAGTTAGATATAAAAAGTAGATCTTGAGGGGTGTACGGTGGAGATCGTGTTCATTAACTCACCTTTCTTCATAATAGAATGCCTTAGAATGTAAATATACATCATTTAAATTTTATTAATATAGCAAATATTATCATTTTTCCCAAAGAACATCTCACTCAATTCCCCCATCTTCCCAAGAAAAAATGTGATTTATGGTCTCCCCATCCACAACATGCCTTAAGTAGATGCTTCAACCAATTAATTTAATAATTGGAACTAGAAAACCTTTTATCAGTTTTCCCAAAGAAAATCTCACTCAATTCCCCCATCTTCGAAAAAATGTGATTTATGGTCTCCCCATAGGCTAAATTAATTGCTTTAATGAAAAAAATTAATTGCTTTAAATCCCATTAATTAAATGTCACTATAATAGTGGAAATTAGTTATGAATACAACTTTTTTTATATAATGTAATCAAATTTTTAAAAGTGTATCTTTAATAATTTATTGATGCCCATTTATATTTATTGTTATTCATAATATCTTAAAATAAAATAAAATAAAAATAAATGTTTTTGTGTTATTGTTATCAGAAATTATTTATTTAAATAATAAAAAACTTCATTATATATTTGTTTACAATAATGTTTTATGTTCATTAATTTCATCTATTTTCCATAATATTTGGAAAATAAGAAGAAGAAAAAATTTGTCCCAAACAATCAAGGAATCATCTTTTTAAATGAGAAGTGCTCACTGCAAATTTAATCTCCTTTATCCATCCATGTCAACTATTCTCCATAGTATCTTATTCATTTAAAAAGTGTTCACTGCAAATTTAATCTTAATCTCCTCCATATCAGTTATTTTCCATAGTATCTTATTTAAAAAGGGTTCACACAAATTTAATTTCTTTTATCCATCTATGTTAGCTATTCTCCATAGTATCTTAAAAACCAGAAGAAAATATTGTTAAAATGAGAAGAAAATGTTTTGTTCAAAACAACTAAAAAATTGTCTTTCAAGTTATTCCCCATTTAAATGTTAATCAAGTTTAAGTGCCAATTAGGCTAGGCTCCTTCAGATAGCCTCAGCTTTCTTTAGTTTTAAAAGAACACTTCACTATAAATTCAAATACTTTAAAACACTACACTAATCCATCTTTAATCTATCCATGCCAACCGTGCTACATAATATTATTTTCAATGATATCTAAATCCATCTTTAATCTATCCATGACAATGGTGCTCCATTATATTATTTTCAATGATATCTAAATCCATCTTTTATCTATCCGTGCTCCATAATATTATTTTCAATGATGTCTAAAACCTCCATTATATTATTTTCAATGATATCTAAATCCATCTTTTATCTATCCGTGCTCCATAATATTATTTTCAATGATGTCTAAAAAAAACTAGAAGTAAAATATTTATCCAAACTAAAGAGATTTCACTACACAACCTATGCAGATGCTAGGTCTAAACAATGTAAAATATGTGGTTTTTGTCATTTTCAATAATTGATTTTCCTTTTCATTTCATACATATTAAATACAATTTTAAAACTTTGAATTGATTTTTAAGAAAGAAATTAGAAAACTTGTCACATCCCTAGTTCAAAATTCAAATTGAACAAAATAATAAAAGAATTAGGAATAAATTTCTCATAATTACTTTAGTGGTCAAAATAGGAGTGAGCTAAACTATAGACTATTTGTATTTTTGCTGGCGGAGGAATTTTTTTATTTTTTTATTGAAATTGTAGTTTTGATGATTGAAATTGCAATTTTGATTGCAAAAACAGATCTAATGCTCTTCATAACCCTCAAGACACCTCGAATATAAAATTTCAACAATATGAAATTACAATTTTAACAATTCTAATCAAATTTTAATTGAAATTTTGACCCAAAAATTCCATACAAATCATCTAAAATTTAACTAACTCGACTTGATATCGGTGGTGCGTAATCAATTGGGCAGTACTCAAAATGAAAATAGTACATACAGTGACACCAATTATTGTTCTTACGTCTTTGTTTTCTTTCAAACTAATAATTATTCTTTGGCTGGACATGAACCCAAAAGCCATAAAGACGGACATATGTTTAAGAAATTTCGATGGCATTTTCTAAAATCTTTGGTTAGATTGTATTCTAAACTAAGGGCACCGCATAAATGGCCATGATCCTTTACCATGATAAACAACCTCCCTAGTATTAACACACCTTAAAAATTAAAATTAATAACCTAAGAAACTAGTAAGGTTTTAGGGTTATAAATTTCGAAGGAAGGATCTTGCTGGTCTATTACATGCCATGCCATGTCTTGATAATATGTTTACACTATTCTTAATGACGCAGATATGCTTCATGTAAATCAATGTTTTTATGTGCTATAGATTCATTTATTAAACAAAAATAAAATAGCATACAATCTTTATACACATTCATTTCACTTGTACCAACTTTTAAAACTTTTCAAGCAATTATCATGACAATGGATACTGCCTTCATATAATTTATCTGTAACTGTGAAGGTGACTCATTAAAATTTCAAACCAGCAAAGCACAAGCCTCCATATTACACTTAAACCTTCCAGGGACATTTAGTAATCTGCTAAATGTAGCAGAGAAAGTTGAGATGAAAATGATGTATCCCACTGACAATTAGCACTGTAATAAATAATTGCAACTTAATCCGAAAAGAGTAATTTAGTTTACATGGCATTCTGAAAGTTAAGATGGCACTGCATTTCAGGATACATTCAGCAAGAAGGAAAATCCAAACATTGGTGCAAGCCAACTACTCCTTATAAGGAGAAATTCACCTGATGTGTAGTCTGACATGAAAGTAGTATGCTATCCAGGAACATGCATCTAGCTTTTGAACAATTCCTCCTGAAGCTATTCACTTGATCTTACTATAGAAGAAAGAAAAGTAGACAACACATGATTTCTTACTGGTAATCAGGCCGTATACTATCAAGCAGATTGTGATGAAAAAAATCAACATAAATTGAATTCGGAAGGCCTCGAGAAATCATGTGTATCAGACATTACATTGGATTTTGTTTACACCAAAACATGCAACAAGAAAAAAAATCTGGAAATTATCTAGGACGCTTTGCAGAAAGGGAAAATGTCACCCTTTGGCCAGAAGCTTCATGGTCAGCCCTCTGTTCTTGCAAAGATTGGCTGTTACCCAGGCCACCTTTATTACCCTCTTCTTCATCAATCTCCATCTCTTTAGCTGCTTGAGTGGCTGGCTTTTTCGGAATGGCAAGTTGATAGTTAGGATTGATCAATGTGTCCTGATCAGGTGGCAATGCCATACCAGGGCCACCAATTGACATTGGCAATGGAAGTCTGTTTCGATTTCTAGCCAATTCAAGTAAAATCTGGAAGAAGATTGAAAATGGACATCAGCAAAAGAAAATTCCAGACATTGTCCTGTGATAACATAAAAACTCCTCCAACCAATTCATTTGCATATGATTCGTGGAAAGTTCATTTGTATACAAATATAATCAACCAATTATTGCACTCTGCTAGCAAGAAGAAATCATATAACTGATAGATCTTTGCTTGCATTCACCCTGATCATGTTTAGCAACTTATGCATTGCATTTAATACCAATATAATGCATCTTAACCCCAGATCTATTAAGCACTGAGATGGGTCAAAAAGAAATCAAGGCACAAACCTATCAGTGCTTAAAACATCAGAGTTAAGGTGGATCTATGTGGACTTATTTTATTATTATTATGGTCAGCTTTGTTTTCATTTTTCATTTTCACGCACCTAAATTTTTTCAATATAAATAAAATTCCAGGCTGTCCTGTGACAGCAGAATAACTCCTCCAATCAAATCATTTAAATCTGCTTCATGGAAATTTCACATATAAACAAATATAACCTATTATTGCACTCTGCTAGGAAGAAGAAAACATATAATTAATAGATCAAAAAATAAAGAAACAGAAACTACAAACCATCCATGCTTGCATTGATCATGACCATGTTTAGCAACCTATGCATTGCATGTATACCAACACGGATCCATCTTAACCCCAGATCTATTAAGCACTAGGACAGTCCTTTGAAGTTTGAACAGTAGCAATTCCACTTTAAGTCTGAGTATTAACCTTGTATTTGTGTTGGTGTGCAGGTGACGTGCACTGTCAAGTTTTGATAGTCTGCAATAATTTTGCAGACCTTTAAAGCAGTGGGAAGAGGGCTGTCTAGGGCTGTTGCAGCCTTGGACAGGCCCTGAAATATGGGACCGTGGCCTATGGAAGGTCTTAGGAGGGAGGACCGAGCCTCAAAGAGCAAGGCCAAGGTAAGGATAATGGAGAGCGAGGGTGGTAAGAGGTAGAAGAGGAGAACGAAGGCCAAGGAGGGATGAGAGAGCAAGCTGTTAGGGTTTTAGGGCAGCCTTTAGGCCTTGATTTTAGGTTTAGGGGAAGAGAGAAGAAGAGGCCAAGGGTAGGAAAGGGGACTAGGTTTAGGACTGGTTTTAGGGTTTTTTAGGATTTTACTTGTTTTTGGGATTTCTAGGGCTCCTAAAATTTTGCCCTAGGGTTTCTAAGGACAAAAAGGTCAAGCCGAATTTGTAGGAAGGAAGACCGAAATTTTAGAGAGGCCAAAATTGGAATAAGTAAAAAAATTATTTTATTAGGGTTTCAAACATAAAATTGCAGACCTAGTTAAATGGCCTAATTTACCATGAAATGCAATATTTACACATGAAAATGAAAAAATAATTTGATAAAAAAATGACAACTTAGGGTTTTCATGGATGATACCCTTAAACCCTAGAAACAAGATGGTCCTAACGAAGAAATCAACGAGAATACTCCATTTGAGTTTAAAGATCCTGATAATCCGACTGTTGCAAAAATGGAAGTATATTTCACTCCACTCAACCTATCAAAGTTCCCAAGTAATCCAGATGGACTGCCACATGAACTATGGAAGCCCTTTAGTGATCAGAATGAGGATGATGCCAAAGACCTAGTCACAAAGTTTTTGTTGTTATTCCCAGAGGAAGTTGAATTGGAAGGTGTTTATATGAGATTGTTCGATCTTCACCTAGAAAGAAAGGTCCGTGTTTGGTTCACAAACTTGCCGAAAGCTAAGATATTTTCTCTTCCAGAATTGATTGAAATACTCTGTAGATGTCGATGCCCTGGAAAACAACATTGATGGATGGCTTATATCAAAGAAGCAAAGGATCTATTCCAAAAAGAGCAATACACCGATTCAATTAAAGAAATACAAGAAAAGCTTGAAGCAATTGTTAAGGAAGAAGCTCTTGACAAAGATCAAGTCTCGAAAAACATGCTTGAAGACATAGTGATTCAAGGCCTTGTCAATGACCTTATTAAGTCCAAGAGTGAAGTTACTACTGAAAATAAAGAGGAGGTCGCTCTCAAAAAAGAGGACTAAGACACCTTCATAGAAGAGACTAAAGAATATAAGAAAGTGTTGGCTTCTCCTGTTACAACTCCCCAAGATATTTTAGGTCTCTTGGAAGAAACTGACAAGTTTTTTGGAGAAAATGATTATTGAAGATTCTTTGGGTCACCAATATATATTCATCAAGACAAAGTAGTATTACTTTTGAGTCCTCCAGTAGCATAGATGCAGAAGAATAACCCAGCATATATCAAGCCTAGCAACATGATTATACAGATCTCGAGCAATATAATGAAACTCTTGAAGAGACTTTGCTTGTACCTTTTACTGATGATGAAGAATGGGTCAATCCTTTTGCGACTACAGTTGAAGATGAAGTACCTCCAGACGTTACAAATGATTGCTATACCCAAATGCCCCAATATGATACAGAGTGTGAAAATTTGGGAAAACACACTCCTAACGAGGTGCCATACGACTTAGTTCAGTCTTGCATGCCTAGCACCAAGAGAAGTGTGGTATGTCATACAAATACAAAGTCGATTGGGTTGCCATCCCTTCCAGTGGGTCAAGCCTACTGTTCTCTGCATCATCTCTCCAAAAATCTTGCACAATTTGTTCAACCCTTTCTATCCTATATCAACAAGTCCTCAATGATGCATTTCAACAAGACCAATACAAGTATGACATTCTTTTCACATTGTCAAGACTTCTATTGTTTATCTTTTCGCTTGAAATGTCAAGGCATAGATTATGTGGCCAACAATTTCAAAAGATTAAAGATTTTTGGGGGTACTAACATGATTAGTATAAAGATGATCAATATTCTTGTGTATCCAAATAAATGTTTACGCACGTGCAAGGACAAGTTGCAGCTGGCATATGAGGATCGACGAAGGCCACCTTTGCGAATGGTCTCCCAAGTTCAAAAACCATGGACTATTTTTAGGTAATTTTTTTCTCGATGAAAATGTATGACGGAGGTGGTCCATACATAAGCCTTAGTAGAAGCATGGATAAACAAAGCTTGTGAAAGCAATCCTTCTTGGTGGCAGCAGTATTAAGGTTTCTGGGTTCCCCCAGTCGTTCAGCCTTCATTCCCCATCCTGGTGCAGATCCTGGTATGTACTCAATTTATCATCAATAAGATATTATCATGGATTGTCTCTAAAGACATAGGAAAAGGATAAAATATGAATTGCTTACTCAGCTAGCTGCATTGGTGGTATGATTTCACTTAACCCATTTTGATTTACCTGTTTAGCCTAGATAGGATTAGTAACATGAGTTAGGCATATACCGTTGTCCTTTCATTGCATTTGTCATTCTTTCATGATTTAGTTATTTGAATTTCATTATACTGAGCAAGGCAGGACAAAAGTGCCTGCCTCATGATGTTGTTGATGCCCTTGGATATTTGATGTTAGTGTGTAGGTCTACAGGTACCCAAAAGATTCACAAGTTCTCAAGCACTCCCAAGAAGAGTACTCATCCCACAGTTGGAGCGAGTGTTACATGGTACCTATACCAGCGCAACTTCATATGCTTCCCCAAGAAGGGAGTCGCATTTTTCTTCAGGGTCGGGATAGGGGTATACCATATTATCAGCACTCTTGAGGGGTGGTTATGGCCAGGCCCTTTGATTTTCCTTTAGGAGTACTATGGCTTAATGGCACTGCCGACTACCCTTTGTTGGGGATTTTAACCTTGGGGTTGGTGTCCAACGCTCCTAGGGGCAGGTCATTGGGTCATATGACCCCCTACTTGTTTTTTACTTCACTGACAATGTTCCAACTTTGAGGCTCTTGCTTCCTTTCCAAGTCGCCTTAGGTACCCCTCCTAGCCCCTCTTCAGGAAAGCGTCCTCCTTCCTTGGGTCAATTCCAGTGATGACGTCATCTTCACCTACCCATCGTATTGCTTGTTTTTTTTTTGGGGGGGGAGGGGGGGGCGTTGAGGGATTATCAGCATTGTTAGGGTTAGATGGGGCATGACAACCCCCCCTTCGCACTACACCTTTCGGAGTGAAGTTTTCTGCTCAATATTAGTTATTTTAGCAGTTCTGGGTAAACTATGGGGGGGAATGCCCTAAGTTACCCACATATATTATTATTTTATATTGTCTTATGTTATATTTTTACATTGCCATTTTATTAGCATGTCGGCATGGTTATATTGTAAAAAGTGACTCTGAGAGACTATAAATAAGCCCTCCTCACTTCATTTCAAATCACAACTATTGGGATAAAACTCAATATGTTACTTTTTTACCCAAGATTGGCCTTATGAAGTGATGCGCACCTCTTGAAGGGATAACTTCTTGCTCTTATGGATGAAAGTTGGTTTTTCTTTTGCTTTGCTTATGCTTTGTGGATGCTAGAATGGTTGATTCAAAGAACTCATGCTCAAGTAAGTGTACTCCATTTTTAGTCTTCCTTGATGAATGGTAGGTAAATTTTGCTTTTTGGATGATTGAATGGTAGCCCTAGGGTTGTGTTCTCTTCGAATATGATTTTTTATCTACTCTCTATCCCCTTAGCATAGTAAAAACGCTTCCAAGAGGAGGTTTTTACAAAGTTTGGCCTTGGATCTCCAACTTTGCCCTAGTTTAGGCTCTTGAAACGAAGCCCTAAAGGTTGTTTTTAGAAGCCCTAACCTAGTTGACAAGGAGAAATCCCTACAAGAGGAAGGATGGTCACCTTCCTCTAAGGCTAGGGTTTAAGGGTAATATCATGAAAACCCTAAGTTTGTCTCTCTTTTACCTAAAACCCTAGTTGTACATTTGTAAATATTATTTTTAGGTTTGATTTTTTGCATTTACTTTTTGTAAATAGTTAATTTTCTATTTTTGTACATATACAAACCCTAAAAACCAAAACCTAACCCTAATTTCTGCCCTAAATAGCCCTAGAGACCCTCTTTATCCTCCATCCTGGGGTTCACTCTTCACCTCCCTAGCCTCGCCCTTCTCCTTATCCTCCTAGCACCTTCGTTCCTCTCTTCTCTTTGCTACCCTTTTCTTCTTCCTTTTTCTCCCTTCCCTTCTCCCTTTTCCTTCTCCTATCTTCCTCTTCTTCCCTTCTCTTCGCTCTTTCTTCCTTATTTCCCCCTCCATCAAGCTTGGACAGCCTAAAAAGAGGCTCGGCCTTTCCTTAAAGGCCCTCGGTCCTCTTTCCCAAGGTTCCCCTTGACCTCGGCCTTGGTTTAAAGGGTTCGGTCCCATAAAATGGGACTTGTCTAACGCTGTTACACCCAAGAGACAGTCCTCTTTTCTGCTGCAAACAGTGCTAAAAGAATTGCAGACTGCCCACCTTTGACAGTCACCAATCTTGCCAGCACACCTACACACAAGACCACAAACAAGTTATCAAGTGGTTACATTTTCATTGTCTATTTGGATGTCCTATATGATGTGATTGCAAGGTCTGAAATTACAGATCAATAGCTTCATACAGTCATAAACATTGAAGGTCATTATTACTAATAAAGAGAGTTGAAGTATTGTGAAAAAATTAAGTGCATAAATTATACATCTTTTATTTCATGACTGCTGCTTCAATAGCCATCAGAGTGACTGTCTTGACTAGGACTGGCATACTGTAATAACGCTGCTATATTCATATCAGTCCTTTTCATTGTTATTGGAAAGTAACTTTCTATTGGATGACTTAAGTGATGCTTTAAATTGCTATCTAAAGGACTGTCATAATACTGCTGTATTGACCGTGGTATTACTAAATCAGTCCCTATATTTGTCATTGAAGAGCTATTGGTTGGTCATATACTGTGGACCAGTGGTTAATGCACATACATTGAATAGTACATGGTAATGCTTATTATTGATGAATGGTCTCTCTTGTACACTGAAGTACTATTGAATGCTTTTATCACCTACATCTTGAACTAGATACTTGGAATGCCACATTGATTTTATACATTTACTATTATCTCTACAAGCACTAAATAAACGTAGTATGTCTTCTTCATTCATAAAAACATATCGATTTAAGGCACTGGTCTCTCACTTAGTCTTCTAGAAGACAGAATCTCTTATTCCTTGGTGTTTGCAGGGCATCAAAGGGCTCTCCCCTTGGAGGTTACAACACTCCAAAGCAGTTGGATGTGTGACTAAGGTGACAGTGGTCCCACCTTTCCTACATTTGTCTATCGAACACTAGCCCTGCTAGTTTGTCCGGTGACACTTTCCAAGCTCATCGGGCCTTAAGAACAACAAACACATAAGAGGACTTGGATAGATAAGTAAGTGTCCTTTCATATTCCAAATTATCCCAAATCAATCTAGTTCCATAGTGTTGGAATCCTTCAAGAAAAATCAACTTCACGTGTTCTAGTTCACCACAAAAGTACATCAATAGGATTGTGGAGTACAATAATAATGCCAATACAATGCAGGAGCAAAAAAGCAAGACTCAAAATCTAAAATACTGATCCAAGGTAAAACCTATAGACTGAACATTGATAGCAAAAAGGTGATCTAGAGGAAAATGGATCCAAAACCCAAAATACAAAAGGTACTTGTGTAACAAAATCCACTACAACTAGTTCCAACATTCAAGGTCGCATGGAGGAAACTCGAGATGGAAGATTATCTGGAGGATGAGCTGAAAAAAGATCCGGACTGCACAAAGCACTTTTGCCTAGAACAGGTCACCCAATACTGAGGCTTAGAGGAACACATCTGATCACTTGTATGGGATCTGCAACAATAATGTCATTAAGGTCTCTAGGAAGTAAAGATGGCCCCCTAGGCCCTCACTGATATAGAATTGAAATCAACAACGATATTGGGTTTTCTCTTCATACCCCTAGCAAATGGGAGCACAGTAAAAAAGGAAGCGATAGTCCTAGTGGAGATTCATCTAGTGGGTGGGTGGAGGATTTGGAAACAAGGTCTAAGGGGCGCCCTCATGTATAAAGATATGCATCTTTGGTCATGTTGATGTATTTGTAACTTCGGAATGTATTCATCTATGTATCTTATGTATTGTAACCCGATGTTTATTCCGGGATGTATCTATAATGTAATTGAGTCATGTTGTCATGCCCCGATGTTCCGATCGGGAGGATCAATAATGTAAACAAGTCATGTCAAGTCATTGTGGGTAACCCTCCGATTGTCTAAAGGTTAAAGTCCCTGCAGTTTCGGGGCACTAGGGTTATTAGACTCTCCTAGTAGAGGTCGGCCCTAGTAGGGTTTTAGTCATGCCGGGATTAGTATAAATAGAGAGATGGACTCTCTATTTAGCACACATCACAAACACACTCAAGTGTAGTGCATAGTTGAGGAAGGAGAAGACACTGGGGCTAGATAAGAAGAAGGTTATTGCTGTCGGGAGATCACTTACTGTTTTGGGCTTTTACTATTTTGGTGTCGATTCTATCTCTGAGGAAGTTGCAGGGTTTTCTCCATTTATGGTTTCCCCGAGGAAAAACACTGTGTTCATTGTCTCTTGTGTTTGATTGCTGTACTTGTTATTCTCTCAGTTAAAGATCCTAATAATGCTAGCTTAATGTTGAAAAACTAACATGGAATCAGAGCTAACCTGAGAAGAAGACACTATGCAGCTGCGGAAACTAGGGCTTCCTATTTTGTGGATCTCTCTCCACAGATTTTCAGCAAAAGTAGGGTGGAATAACTCTCCTCCCTAGGGCGCATCTTTCGGTCGAAGCAGAATCCAATTCTGAGGTTTTTCAGTTTTGGACCCGACACTACTGCCGAAAATGAGGGCTTTTCACAAAAGAGGAATTTTTCAATGAGCCTAGGCCTGGATTGATCTCCTCCCCAAAATTGAAGTTAGGGATCAATTTCAAGGCATTTGGGTGGATAGAACTCCGGAAAAGCAAAACCCTAATTTGCTCCTGATCCAGTACTGCGGGATTTCAGCTCCAAATCCAAATCTGACATCTTGACCTGGTAAGATCTAAATCTTTTGTATTTCCATTTGAGGTTCTCAGTTTAAGATGTCTCATCATACCAAGCTTGATGAAAAGCTTGAGGGCGCTGATAACTTCCAAGCCTAGAAGTATAGGATCTCCCTGGTCTTGGAAGAAAATGAGTTGGACTCCTACATCCATGAGGAGATTCCAGTTCCAGAGGGAGATGAGGCAAAGGCCTTGCACAAGAAGAAGTTGGCTATGGCAAAGAGGATCATTGCTGATTCTATCAAGGATCACCTTATCCCACAGGTGTCCTCTCTCAAGACACCTAAAGCTATGTTTGATTCCCTAACCAAATTGTTTGAAGGGAAGAACATAAACCAGAAGATGACCTTGAGGAACCAACTGAAGAATGTGAAGATTCAGAATGCAGAGACCATCCAGTCTTACTTCACAAGGGTTTCTCACATCAAAGAACAATTAGAAGCTGTAGATGAAGAAGTGGAGAATGCAAAAATTGTGATGACAACACTGAATGGCCTTCCTAGGTCATGGGATTCATTCATCCAAGGAATCTGTGCCAGAAAGAAGTTAGTCAAATTCAACAGACTATGGGAAGAATGTTCTCAAGAAGAAGCTCGGATAGCAGCTCGAGAAGAGAAGATGGGAAATGAAGATCAAGCTCTCACAGTTCACTCCAAGAAAGGCAGAAGAAGATCTCATCACTCCAAAGGTAAGGATCCTCATCATAGAGATAACAGTAGAGGGGACCTATCTAAAATGAGATGTTATACATGTGATGAAAGAGGACACTTTGCAAAAGACTGTCCTAAGAACAAGGTTCACTCTCATAAGAAGAAGGGGAACAAGAGAAGACATCATGCTCATACTACAGAGGATGATGAACCATCCAAGAAAAGAACCAGATATGAAAGTGAAAGTTCTTCCAGTGAAGATGAATATGATTTGATTTCCGCTCTTACGGGATACATTACTCATGGAAGCACTGATTGGCTTATAGACAGTGGGGCTTCCAAACATATGACAAGATTCAAGGAATCCTTTATGAAACTTTCAGAACATGAATCACTTCACAAGGTGAAGCTAGGAGATGACTACCAGTATCCAATAAAAGGTAGTGGAGAATCCTCCTATAAGCTAGACTCTGGAAAGTCTATAACAATAAAGGAAGTTTTGTTTGTGCCAGGACTCAAGAAGAACCTCCTCTCCATATCTGCACTAGATGTAAAAGGAATGAGAGTTGCATTCATAGATGCTCAAGTCATCATGTGGCCAAAAGGAAAAACTATCGATGATGCAGTGGTGATTAGAGAACAAGAAGGAGGATTGTACAAATTAAAGGGCCATCCAGAACAAGCATTGGTCCATGACACAGTAGAGCCAAGTGAACTTTGGCATAGAAGGCTTGCACATGTGCATTACAAAGCACTGCCAATTGCAAGCAAAGTTGTTGAAGGTCTTCCAAAATTCCAAGCAAAACATGATGGGGTCTGCAAAGGATGTGCGAAAGGAAAGAATACAAAGAAGACATTTCCTGGCAATGAAAGCAAAGCCAAAGGAATCCTAGAAATCATCCACTCCGATGTATGCAGTCCTATGTCATCAAACTCACTAAGCGGGTATGCATATTATGTTTCTTTTATTGATGAATTTTCTAGGAAGACATGGGTTTACTTCATGAAGAACAAAGACGAAATATTCAGCAAATTCAAGGAATTCAAAGCCTTGATGAAAAACCACACTGAAAAGAAGATCAAGACTTTTCGATCAGACAATGGCGGAGAATTCACTTCGAATGAATTCAAAGAGCTATGCAAAAAATCAGGGATTAAGAGGGAGTTGTCCACTCATAATCCACAACAGAATGGGATTGCGGAACAGAAGAATAGAACTATCATGGAAGCTGCAAGAGCTATGCTTCATGATCAAGATCTTTCTATGCATCTTTGGGCTGAAGCTGCCAGAACAGCGGTGTATGTAAAGAACCGTACTCCACATAGAGTACTCGAGAACAAGACTCCTGAAGAAGTCTTCTCCGGTAACCATCTCAGAATATTCGGCTGTCCTGTATACATACACATTCCAAAAGAGGAGAACAAAATTAGATCCTTCAGGAAAGAAGGGTATATTTGTGGGATACTCTGTAAGCTCGAAGGCTTACAGAATATATTTCCCAGGATACAAGAAGATTGACATCAGCAGGGATGTGACATTTAATGAAGACACAGCTTACAACAAATCCAGGACAAGACCTGCTGAAGAACATGAAGAAGCAAAAGCACCCAAAATTCATGATACAACCATGAATGAAGAAACTCAAGAAGAAGATCGAGATTTTGAAGAACCACAAAGACCTGTAGATCCACCTCTGGAGAAGAATCCTCATAAGAGGAAACCTGCTTGGGTACGTGAAATTATCCAAGGTGCGAAAAGATATGGGGCTCCAGAAGAGAATCACAGAGAAAGAAAGAGGACCAGATCCTGCTCCGGGTATGTAGCTTTACTATGTGATTTCATTGATAAAGAACCTTCAAGTTATGAAGAAGGGGCAGAACGAAAAGAATGGAAGGATGCTATGATCGAAGAGTATCAATCGATCATGAAAAATGATGTTTGGGATATTGTTCCAAGACCAGAAGGGAAGTCAGTTGTAACTTCCAAATGGATCTACAAGATCAAACATGCTGCAGACGGTAGCATTGAAAAATATAAAGCAAGATTTGTGGCTTGTGGTTTTTCTTAGAAAGAAGGAATAGATTATGAAGAAACCTTTGCTCCTGTAGCCAGATACACTTCCATCAGATCAGTGCTTGCTCTGGCTGCAGTGATGAGATGGAAGATACACCAGATGGATGTCAAGACTGCTTTCTTGAATGGTGTAGTGGAAGAGGAAGTATATGTAGAACAGCCACTCGGTTTTGAGACTCATGACAGGGAGTCTCATGTGTGCAGATTGAAGAAAGCCCTGTACGGTTTGAAACAGGCACCCAGGACCTGGTACAACAGAATTGACAGCTTTCTATCCAGTTTGGGCTTTACCAAGAGTAAAGCTAGTGCTCAACGTCCACCCGAAGTCGATGCAAGCCTACTCTAAATTGACCCAAACAAATACGAAGAGCATGCATCCAATGGCAAAGCATGTACGAAAGTCGAACAATGAGGCCATCCTTGAACTCCATGGAGTGCTCTGCATAGCGAGCCATCTTTAGACACAACCCACCTAATTTATGTATCCAAGTGACTTGTATATGTCATCCCACTCATGTTCAATTGTTAACTAGTAGATAAGAGGTGAACAAGTGCATCAAGGCAGTAACTAAACGAAGGGAGGCAATCCATCAAAACACCTACAAAGTCCAAGAGATCTAATACCCCTACAAACCAAAAATGTGTCTGCCTGAGGGGGCTAGCCAAAGCAATGGATACTAATGAAATTGGGTCGAGCATGCAAATCAGTCCCATCCAACAACTAATTAAATGAAAATCCAAACACAATTTAGGAGTGAGACCAAGTTGAACACTAAAAATAATTGAGGATAATGGATAAAGAGACTATCCACTTACATATGATAATACATCAAAGGAAAAGACTTTGAACTCTCTTAGGAATGGCCCAGTGAGACACTAGTAAAGAAGGGCCTCAAACCTTTGAACCATAAAGCATTGTGGGCTAGATAATGATGTCCATAAGAGAAATCGTAGCTGATAGGTCCTAGAAATGGTGTCGAAAACAATATATGTCAAACATATCTAAGGACACGTAGCCCTTGTTGACATCAGGCTGAAGAACATGCCTCAAACTAAAATAGAGAGCTAAGAACTATACCCCCAAGTGTGCATAGGCTATGGTGATCTCAATCTCTTCCCCTCTAAAGAAGAAGTAATAGTCTAAGAGAACTTTCTTCAACCCATTGAAGATCATAGCCTCAATTTTACCCAAGTTGACCATCAACTACCATAGGTCATTGAAAAGGGCCAATGCATCCAACTATCTCTACAAGCTCTCAAGGGTGAGGCCAATGAGGCCAAGCAAATCATATCATCAACAAAAAGTACAATGGAGATCAAAACCTAATAAAGAAGACAACAAACATCATCCTGGATATGCTCATGAAGGAAGGACTCCAACTCATTACTGTAAATCCCAAATAAGGTGGGGAACAAAGGGCAACCCCGTTTGACCCCAATAGTGCTCCACATGAAATATAATACCCCATAGACTATGCAAAGATGGCCAAGCATAGACTCATAAAGATGCATGATGTGGGTAAAGAGGGTGTTTGAAATGCCAATGTCCCTAAGCCTCTAGAACAAGGCCTCCGACAAAACCAAGTTAAAATCTTTTCAAAAATCTACAAAACAAAAAAAAGACTCATGAAGAGTGATGTCTCACCTTCTCAATGATGGCTCTAAATGTAAGAATGTGAACAATGGTATCATGTGCAAATCAAAATCCAACATGGCTTCTAGCTTGAAGGTGTCTCCACTCAAGCTTCGCATATAGCTTCAAATGAAGGGAAACGGCATAGAACTTTGAGACAAACTATGATCACCCTGTAATTTTTAAGATCAACACTAGAACACAACTTGTGGATCAAGTGAATGGTGTGATGAGACCAAGTCTATAAAAGCCCTATGCAAATAACTTCATTAAATAGATTAGCAAGGTGATCATAAAGACTATGTTAACTATGCTTGAAGAACTTGACATGAATGTTGATGTTTCTCCAGGTTGCAGCATCGGGCAACATTGTGCAGACATTCTCCCAGAAGGGTCATGAGAATGGACTAATGGCTAGTGGAGGATGGCCTCGGCATAGCCTTGATTTAGTCATGAGAAGTGACTAAGAGTGAATAAGGCTCGAGGTGCTTAGCCTTAATTAGTCATGAGAAGTGGCTAAGAGTGAATAAATAAGGCTAGAGGTCACATTGCATACTCTAAGGAGTGCCCCATGAAAAAGTGATCTATTCAAGATTAGAGTGAGTTGACTTATTTATTTGATGGAGAATTTCATCCCCTTGAGAAATATACAAAGTTTAATCTGATGTTGAATTTGGCATAGGCTCTAAGAAGTGTCCAAGATTTTTTAGAGCTCTATGTGAATAGACATGCATGTGAGGAGATGAACATCAACAATGACAACTCCTCTATGATGAAAAAATAACCAAGAAGTCAAGTCAACCATTATAAAAGTCGCAGTTAGCATCGAAGAAGTCCTAGAGAAAGTTGAAGGCAAGAAGACAAGTCAGCCTAGAAGAAAGAACAAATCTGCCCCAGTAAAAAGATAAGTCGACCCCAACAAATGTGCAAGTCAACCCCATTGAGGAAAAAATCAAGTGAACTAAAAAATACAAATAAAGCGCTCACACACTTCATTTGTTCACTCATCATCACACACATCTCTCTCCTAGTCCGCAATTTCAGCCAAGCATAGCAAAAGTCAAAGGAGTAATTTTTTGGGTTATTATCGCCTTTGGAAGATTCACTACCCTTGCTAGGGTTTCTTGTGAAGAAGGGTGAACCTGTTATATGCTAGGGTTTCTCTTCATGAATGATATTGTACTTGAAATGGATTGATTTATTCTAAGAAAAGTTGTTGGGTTTTCTCCCTATTGGGTTTTCCAAGATAAAACTCTCATGTTTGTTGTGCATGGCTATCTTTCTATGATCCTTTGTTTTTGCCGCAATTTAAGCTGAAATTTTGAGTGTGCAATTATTCAATGAAAATTGTGGGATGAAATGCTTGAAAATCATTGTGAAATAATTGTCAAGATCTGGAAATAGATTAAAATTCAACATTGAAAACCCTCCTCATCTGCTACTTTGTTGGTATTCATCACTCTAACTGCCTCTTGTATATCCTAATAAATGAATAGGTAGCAAGAGGGCAAAGGGGAGATGAACTAAATCAAGAGATTCCAAAATACGTCATAGAGAGTGGATGTAAATCAAAATTCAACATGTTCTCCAGCTTGGAGGTGTCTCTACTCAAGCTTTGCATATAGCTTCAAATGAAGTGCAGTGGCATATAGCTTTGAGACCAACCATTATCGCCCTATAATTGTTAGGATCAACACGAGAACCTAATGTGCAGACCAAGTGAATGGTGTGATGAGACCAAGTCTATGGAAACCCTATATAGATAACTTGATTAAATAGATTGGCAAGGTGACCATCAAGAGTGTTTTAACTATGCTTGAAGAACTTGACCTGAAAACCTTCCTCATCTGTTACTTTTGAGGGTATTCATCACTCTAACTACCTCCCATACATCATAATAAATGAATAGGTAGAAAGAAGGTAGAGGGCATGTGAAATAAATCAAGAGTTTCCCAAATACATCAAAGAGTGTGGAAGTGTGAGAGAACATGCTGTTGGGGTTAAGGTCATGAGGGAGAGGAAGTGGCAAGGAAAGAGGGTGCTACAAAACGTTTTGGTAGAATTGCAAGGTATGTGCACAATTCACGTGTCCTTTATGGGATGTGAGATTCTTCAAATCAAGGGAAGAAGGAATTAAGTCATGTGAAATGCTTCAAGTGCCACAAGATGGGCCACTACACATCTTAGTGTCTTGAGAGAAAGAAACACAAGCTGCCATAAAAGTAATTTGAAAGGATTACAAAAAACTTTGTCAAAGAGGATGAGTTAGCATCTAGACCTACGATAACTTTCTCCATGGTATCATGCATTTCCACTAAAATTTATTCTAGTGTAGGGTGGTATGTGGACAATGAAGAAAAAAAATTGCAAGCTTCAAGAACTAGAGGATGGCATACAAGTGGAGTTGTGACCTATACACCAATGATGCCATGCATCCAGTTACTAGAGTGGACTCGATCTCTTTTAGCATGACTTCAAGTGATGCTCTTGAGTTGAATGATGTCTTGTATATCCCTAGTTTGACTAAGAATCTTCTTTCAACTTCTTGCATGGTAGATCTAAAATGTTTGGTTGAGTTTGACGATCAACAAGTCGTCATTAGAAAAAGCATCCTAAACCTTGGTCAATTTTTGGCCAAAGCAATGCGTGAAGGTGGCCTTTATAGGCTACTAGCAAATCCAAAGAAGCAGGATGCTTTATTCCATGAAAGAGACTATGGCAAAAGCAATTTGGTCAACTAGACTATGGAGCAGTTCCACTTTTGAAGGACATGGTGCAAGGATTGTCAAACTTCAAGATAGAGAAGGCTGGAGAAATCAAGGGCTACACACTCAATAAGCATGCCAAGATTGATTTTCCAAGCAATGAGCATATATCAGATTTCTTGATCTAATCCATTCAAATGTGTGTGAACTTATTACTTGAACTTCTTTGACAGTAGTGTACTATGTCTCTTTTATTGGTGATTCATCTGTTAAACTAGTAGCAACAAGGAAGGTCTTCCTGCATGCAGAAGACTTAAATTAGGAAACCAATTGTATTTAATTTACTTTTCCTAAGTTTACTTTGGAAAATAAATTAAAGTGATCTAAATTAACTTTAGTGAACCACTAGTTAAAGTGAAAGTGAAATTAGGGTTTTTGCTTTACCACTAGTTAAAGTGAAAGTGAAATTAGGGTTTTTGCTTTACCTAAAGTTATAAAAGAGAGATCAATTGGTGGAGAGAACACACACACTTGTATTCCGACAGAGATAGGATACAGACAAGGAGAGAAAGTCAGACAGAGGATTTAGCTGAGAAGACAGAGAAGCGAGCAGCAGGATCATCGAGCTTCGTTATCCTATTTATAATCATGTACTTGATGAGGAGAAAAGTATGTTTGGTCCTCAAACATCAAAGGTATATTTATTAATTACAGTGAGAACTCCAACGCTTTCTAGATCTATATTCCAACAAAATGAAAGATAATGGTGGTCTAGATGTTAAATTTGATGAGGATGGATGATCGTCTAAGTCTCAAGAGCCTCCAACAACATTGATTTGAAAGTAGAGGAGAAATCTGATTCAGACCAGCAAGGTTCCAATGAAGCAACAAAGACTTCATTACCATCCAATTCGGCCAAGAAGGCGAGATGGCTTACCCAGAATTTGAAGAGGCACAAGGCCAAGTAGGCACACCAAAACCTTCCTTCTAAGTTCCAACTTAGTCATCACCCTAAGAAGTTTTCTACTTATGTTGACAGTTGCACTAATGTGTTCTACCATCGATAGACAGCCTTCTAGCAATGAGGCAGCACCTAAAGCATAGGTATGGCTGGATGCTATGATGGAGGGTTATGATGTATGAGGGACAGATCCAAAACCCACTTTGGAATCAATGATAGATTCCGTGCATGCAATTGTGGATGAAGTCTTCCTTGAACAAGGAAAGTACACCTCGAAGATTATGATGGATCAAGATGAAGAGGGAGTAACTTATTTTGGTGAAGAACACCTTCCTTGCAAAGAGGGAGTGTTAGCTTTACTTGCTGCTGTTGCTCAAAAGGTCTTCTCCCTTCATCAGTGATGTGTTTTGCTCCACAACCATGTGCTTTAGCAGGTCCTGTACCACCTTGAGACCCTTGTGCACATTGCAAAGGTGAAGCAAGTGCTTTTCTTTGGGCACAGCAGTAGTTATAGGAGGTATCTATGGTTGGGGCACTTGATTGAGCCACCTTTTAGCTTCTCCAGTTTAGGTGTTTTTCCAGTTTAAGCACTAGCTTTTCCTTTTTTTGTAATGTGCTTCTTTGTTCCTAAGTTATGCACTTAGTGTTGATCTTAAAATAGATAAGGCACATGGCAGAGATGCGTTTCCAAAATTAAACTAGAGCACAAATTCCCAGAAGAAGGTGTTTTGTTCTTAGAAATCATTCCATGCAGGTTGGGCACTTTATTCTAGGCAAAATTAGGGTTTTATCTCTAATTTAGGTGCACCACTGGCATGATTTATTTTTGTAAACCCTAGCCTTCTCTTAGTCTATAAAAGTAGAGCAGGGTAAGAGTAAGATTGTAAAATGCATTCAGTTTTTTAGTATTTTAACAGAATTGCAGGGAATTTTAACCTATTGCTTTGTAATTTATTCTTTTCTGGGTAACAGGAAGTGATGTGAGAATGTGTGCTGATATCTGCTTGCTGTTATAAGGTGATTTACGGCTAGCGCACAAATCATGGGTAGAGCAAAGAAGATTGTGAACTTTGTTGGAGCCCACAGTTAGAATGCTGTGGGCACACAAAAGCAATTTGTGGAAACTGGGACTGTCACAGATGCAGAACCAGTGGAACTGAGAGGACAGAATGTGAAAGCAATTTACTGTGAGATTTCAGTAATGTCCATGTACCATATGTATTGCAAAGAGAGATCATTTTTTCACCCTGTTGGAAAACAAGTTATTCTCTGTGCAAATATTTGTAATGCGGTGTTTTCTTGTTATGCACCAGCGAAAAATCCGAGAGTGTTTTGCCCAACAAAATACTATGTTGTGTTCCAATTACCATGAGCGTTGTGCACTCGATATTTGCAAGCATTTCCCCGGACAGGTTGGAAAATAACTTATCACTAAAAACATAACAGTGGGATTTTGAGGGGATTTAACGAGCTCAAAGTTTCAAACCCTAATACCCTGACCCTAGGAATTTCACATCACTCGTGAAAATAACAGCCCAAATAACATAACAATACAAGCTCTTGCCAAGACTGATGATATAATCTGGTTTTCAAATCAATTATTTTAAATTAGAGTAAGTTAATTTACTGAAAGCAAATAAGGGTTTGGGGTTTTAGATGGGAATTTCTGCCCTAAAACTAAAAATTGAAATTTTCAAATCTGAGAAAGCTTGTTCATGTTAAGAACTGAAAGATTTACTGACCTCTCTGGGAGGAGGCTGCGAGAAGGAGAAATTAACTTTGGACTGAATGGCGAGCTTGATATCGTCGGTATCAATCGTGGGTTTGCCTGCGTGTTCAGAATAGAGTTGGGCATCTGAAAGGACATCTACTACATATCTGTAACAGAGTTCTAGGAACTGCTGCACGACCCTGGGCTCGTAGTGCTGCACTCCCATTGACTCCAGGATCGTTTTCACTATCTTGGCATCCATCGGCAGCTCTTCTGCATCCCCCATTTTCAAATTTTCAGGCTTTGGTACATAAGGCGATGCTGTGTATTGCTTAGACTGAATTACAATAGCAATAAATAGGCCCGATAATGAAATTCAACTGTGTATTCACACTGAATTAACTAGCATATCCATTTATCCATATACCCGGATGCGGTGAAATATAACCACGAATTCCCCGTGTTAGACAAAGTCAATGGAAAGGTAAATATAGTGAAGTTTATTGTACGGCAGTTTAAGTTTGAGATTATATATATATATATATATATATGATAGTAATTTAAGAGTCGTTTTCGTTTGATTATATATATAGAGGAGTAGTCTAACTATTCTACGATTTTGCTCAGAATTTTTTTTCGTCGGCTATCGTTTGTTAGACAACTCCTTACTCTAAGTCGTCAGTTATCCGGGTCTTATCACATTCCAACCTCTATGGCATGTGAGTTCATCCATGCATTTAATTCAGGCATAAGAATTGAAATTTGAACTTACCCATTGAACGGGAATGGTCTGAAAATTTGAATTTAGCCAATGCTCTCATATTTTATAGTTTGAACTTGACTACTACATAGGGGTGAACACTGTTGTAGCTACAATTTATTGAGACTTTTCCATAGTGGATTCAGCGACAATTAGCTAACAGAAACAACAAACAGAAAACAATATTTTGTTTATGTTAATCCGCTGGAGTTCCTAAAGATATCTGATGATCTGTCGTAGCTTGCATGAAGGCAATAGTTGAGGACAATTTATATATAAACTCGAGAGTATCATGCCCATAGATCATGCTGCTTTGAGGAGTCATCGCGGTGAAGTGTTGCGGAGCTTGTATTCTTTTGTTTCTAAACAACATTGGAGTTGGTAATGGTGGTAGCACTGAGAGTTGGAATTATTACATTGATTAGAGTTAGTAGTCCAGGCAATGTTCGAAAAAATCAAATAAAAACACTATTGGAAATAGTAAAGGTGGAGTATCCTTGAACATTAAATCATAACTACTTCACTTTGATGCATTCACTCCATGATGCTAGTGATCTACAGCCAAGCTGGTAATAAATGAAAAATTGGTTTGAAATCAAGATTCACTTTAAGTTCTATGTGATTTAGGTGAAATTTACAATCTCAATTTGGAAGAGGTATTTATTTTGATGGGATATCTTTTTAGTCCATATTAGAGTCAGCCTTTGCCATTTCCAGAAATTATATGAAAGGGTTTTTGAATTTTTTATTTTATTGCATACAATTTTGATAAAAATAGTGTTTTAAAATGTTAAACTCGTTAGAAATATTTTAACAACTACTATTAAAGACTTTTAACAGTCCGTGCTACCACCATTACCAACTCAAATGTTATTTAAAAAGAGAAAAATAAAAGTTCATCACACTTTCACCAAAATGACTCCTCAAAGCACCATGAACTCTAAGCATGATATTGTGGAGGTTATATATAAATTGTCCTCAATTATTGCCTTCATGCAAGCGGCAGCGATCATCAGATATCTTTAGGAACTCCAACAACAGAAACACTTTATAGTGTCTTCTTTCTGTTAGCTAATTGTATCTGAATCCACTATGGAAAAATCTCAGTAAATGTAACTGCCATACTGTACGAGCCCATTGGCTAAATTCAAATTTTTGGACCATTACCGCTCAGTGGGTAAGTTCAAATTTCAATGTTTGGATGAACTCACATGCCATGGAGGTTGGAATGTGATAAGATGTTGGTCAAAGTAAAGCAAGAGATAGTAAAACATAATGGAGGGTTGACGGTAAGGAGTTGTCTAACAGATGATAGCCGACAAAAAGAAAACTCCGGGCAAAATCGTAGAATAGTTAGACTACTCCTATATATATATATATGAATATAACTAGCATTTGCAGAAATATTGAGTCTTTTTGTAATTGAATGAAGATTTAATATTAATTAAAGCATGAGCATCTGGTGGCGTGTTATTGTACATTTTCTAATCCATACAATCAGTTTTAATGCAAAACGTTCTTAAATCTTCTATGTTTACTGTAATTTTTGTTTGTGTTACGGTTCTTATTTTCAATGAACAAGCTATCTTCTTTCTAGACTTCCGCACCTATATTTAGCTTCACATGTCTTCCACACTCTCACACCTTTCCGATTTTTGATTTCCGGTTCAAAATGCGGAAGTCAGCTCCTCGACTAACGAAACAGGGTTCCTGCACTATCACACAATCCGATTTTCGATTTGCGGTTCGGATTGCGGAAGTCAGCTTCTCGACTTACGAACAGGGTTCCTGCACTTTCACACCTTTCTAGTTTTCAATTTCCAGTTCGGATTGCGAAAGTCGGCTCCTCAACTTACGAAACAGGGGTCTCGATGTTTTTGAGGGAAGAATATTTGAAGGATCAACCTCCTGTAACGGATCATCAGACAAGTCACCTCCATCAGCATCAACATCCCTACGACTTTCCTCCAGCGTCACTACTACTTTCCTCCACTTTTGCTTTCGCCTTTCCTCTCATTAATGTTTGCGAAAGTCACCAAAATCTCAGTATTGTCCGTTTACAAGAGTACTGACAATAATATCATTAAAGGTTAAAGGAGAATGGTAATTTTATGTTAAAGCAAAAAATTAAGGCCTGTAAATGCGTGTGACTGCACGGGAAGACGATCAAGGTATCTACCAGCTCATACCACAACAATTTACCTAATATTAGAAACATGATCTTGGATTCCACATTTTACAATTCAAAGTTTATATTCCATGGTTAAAAAAATACAAATGAGTTGCAAGTTGTAATCTCATAAGCAACACCCTATGAAACAACTTTCTTACATCTCGACCATTGATCCTAAATGTAAACAAAAATCATTTTACCAATAATGTTTTGGAACCATTTGGTTAAACACTAAAATTTAAAAAATGTGAAATCAACCCACGCATAATATATGACAAAACAGGGCGTCTTCTTTCCACACTTCCGCACCCGTATTTCCACACCAGCAGTTCGGAAATCGGCTTAATAGCTTGTGAAACAAGTATTCTGCACTGTCACACCTGTCTGATTTCTTATTTCCGGGTCGGATTGCGGAAGTCGGCTCCTCGACTTACGAAACAGGTTCCCGCACTTTCACACAATTCGATTTCCGATTTTTGGTTCGAATTGCGAAAATCGGAATCCAATCAAAATCATTTCCGTGCGTATTCAATTGAATTTAATAAAAAAATCGCAAGTATGCACCACTGAATCCAATCAAAAGAGATTGTGGGTATACACAACTAATTCCAATAATAATAAAAACTGTGAGTATACATAATTGAATCCAATCAAAAGAAACATGAAGTTCAAATGCCACCGACAAAATAAGATGTTGGGTATATAATATAACACTGAACCCTGATATTGAATTCAATAAAGCCAAAGAAAAATTTGTTTAAATTTTCATATTTTCTTCTTTCAATGTTACAAAAACGATGATGAGAACAACATTATGGCATTCCTGGAGTTTCATGTGGTAGTGGAATCCAATCAATTTTTGGATTTTTGTTGTTATAGTGTTCTTTGCGAGGAATCGATGTCCTCGCTATGGGAATTGAACTTGTAAAATTTTAATGGAAATGTATATTCGACATTAAAAAAAGGTAATAATTAAATAACTTCCTCTCCAATTTTTTTGAAGAATGCATTTGTATTTTGAATTTGTAAAAGTCAGATGTTTTATTTAACCGTGTTTAATCAATAATAAATTTTGATGAAATATTTTGTGATTCTTAAAAATAATTCTTATTTTTAAGAATTATTTAAAATATGTAAGACAAGAAAGTTATTTTCAGAGCTTCATATAAATCCATGAGTGCTATAGTGTATAAATTGTATTTTTATTTATATTCTAAAATAAGATAATTAAATGATAAAAATATATTTATATTAACATTTTAACCCTGAAATATTTAGATCATGATCCGCAACTCGAAAAAGATCTCGAGGACGAATCCGGTAGAATCAAGGGTGCGGAAGAGCGGAGTGTGGAACCCGATAAAGTGAAGAATTGCAAGTTTTAGAAGTCCGGAAGCCGACTTCCGCATCCTGAACCGGAAATCGGAAATCAGAAAAGCGTGAAAGTGCAAGAACCCTGTTTCGTAAGTCGAGGAGCTGACTTTCGCAATCCAAACCGAAAATCAGAAATCGAGAAGGTAAGCATTATGTGATGTTAACACAGAATGCAAAAAATTGTAAACCAGATCATTCAAAGAAAAGAATAAAGATTATGGCTTGATACCAGAGAATGAAGAGAGGCCGAGTACTATACAAACTTCTGTTGCAAGTTCTGGGATGATGGAAAAAGTATATTCTGTGATGTAAGACCGATGACATATGAATAAACATCCATCCAGGTTGCAGGATGGAAATCATGGAAGCAATAGAAGTACAGGCAATTACAACACTCACCGTTCAGAAAATCCAATTCATTTAGCCAGATGAAATAATTATTATATCACCTACCTACACCCAACGATAAGATTTTTTTATATTGCCTACCTACATCCAAGTTGTATTCTCCATCCCTAAACACGGTTGCGCCCCTCCAGAGGTGAAAAATTTTGCTTCCTGCAATAGCTTGCATTTTCTCTCCGATTGTTTTTCTTCTTCCTGCAAGTCATACCCATTTAGAGGCCAAAATATCTGCCAAATTTAGAGGCATGCCCATCAGAAAGAACGCAGACTGAGTTTAAAATAAGGATGGACTTGGCGAAGGAATAAGTTACACGGAAAGAGTACAAAAAATTTAGTCTTTCCGGGTCAAATCCAACTTCCTGTCACCTTTAAGAAAATGATCGAAATTACAATATTTCTAAGGATGACCATAGAAAGAAGTAAAGAAACCTCGAAAAGCAACTGCTACACTCTACGCAATTTTAGTATTACCATAAACAACTTGAGCTATATCTTAGTTATACAAGATGTTAATTCTTGGAACAATCATTGGAATGATCACTGGTGCAATCACTAGAACAATCACTCCAGCAAATTAAAGCAAACGAGTTTTGCAAACCTAAATTAATGGCAAAGGCCATATACATAAAATATTCCTTGCAAATCGTACCAATTTAGAGGCCTATTTATAAACTAAATTTTATAAATATTATAAACTAAAAATATTTATAATATATATAGTGTGTTTTTAATTTGTTTATATACATTGGAAATTATATGACTTTATTTTATTTAGAGAAATGAGTTAAGAAGTCTTTTAAAATGTAATCATTTTAAAGAATAATAAATTTTAATTTCTAAACTAATTTTCTAAGAAACATTTTTTTAATTATATTGGATTTATATTTTTCTTGAGCATCATATATGAAGTTTATAGATCCAATAATAACAATTATGTCTACTAATAAGTATGAAGTTTAAAGATATAATATATCTAAATATATTATTTCTGTTAATAAATATAAAGTTTAAAGATCCAATATACCTAAATAGATTGATTTGGGTATATGAAATTTAAGTAAAGATCCAATAACAATTATTTATGTTAATAAATATGCAATTTAAACATGATCCGACAGCAAGATGACTGAATGCATTTATTGTTCATCTGTTGCTTGGTATGTCAAAAATTTTACAAAATGCCTCACGACGCCCATCAAATTCCAACCACGTTGGTGAGCTATCTGACACATGTCGTGAAGAACCTCAACATTGAATAATTTATTATGTAGATGAGTATTATATATACAGGAAATCAAAACCGTTATCTACAATTAGATAACGAGATTATTAACTAGAATTTACTAACTAATAACTGAAATATTATTTACAATGTAATCCCGAAGGATTATTCAACACTCCCCCCTTAATCTAAAGGGACATCTGACATGCCAAGTTGCATTCTAAAATTTTCAAACTTTTCACGGCCCAA
The DNA here is from genome assembly GCA_001517045.1 of Pseudotsuga menziesii. Taxonomy (NCBI): domain Eukaryota; kingdom Viridiplantae; phylum Streptophyta; class Pinopsida; order Pinales; family Pinaceae; genus Pseudotsuga; species Pseudotsuga menziesii. Next base: position 85,983 of record LPNX010615050.1, read on the forward strand.
TGCTTTAGTAAAGATATCTGCAATTTGCTCTGAAGTAGAACAATGTGTCAGATGAATGGTTTTGGCCTCAACATGATGTCGAATCAAGTGGTATTTGGTGTTGATATGTTTGGTTCGATGATGGAAATTTGGATTCTTGGCCAATTGAATTGCAGAAGAGTTGTCAACAAAGAGAGGCATTGAAGTCATTTGTTTCTCCTGCAAGTCTTCAAGTATTTTACGAAGCCAAATGATTTCTTTTGTGGCTTGAGCTATTGCAACATATTCGGCTTTAGTTGTAAAATCAACAGGAACAGATTGCTTTCACGATCTCCATGTGATAGTTGTTGATCCAAGGTTCATCAAATAACTTGAAATAGAAACCTCGTGCTCTTTTTCTCCATCAAAATCAAAATCTGAATAACCAGTGAGATGGAAGTCTAAAATTTTAAAATATTTGATGCCATAAGATTGAGTGCCTTTTAAATATTTGAGCACTCGCTTTGTTGCATTCCAATGACATTCACAGGGATGATGCATAAACCTGGAAAGTATTCCTACAACAAAAGTTATGTCAAGACGAGTAGTAGTAAGATAAATTAAACTTCCAACAAGTTGCATCTACTTTGTTGGATCTTCAAATGTGCTACCTTCATTTGAAGTAAGCTTTAGATTCTTCTCCATTAGTGTAGAAACAAGATTACAATCCTGCATACCAAATTTGTTTAATAGCTCTCCAACATATTTTTTCTGAGAAATGAAAATGTGCTTTGGTTTTTTATCTACTTCAATTCCTAAATAATAGTGTAATAATCCCAAATCTATCATATCAAAAACCTTTTTCATCTCTCTTTTAATAAAGGCTATATAATCATCATTATTTCTTGTGATAAGCAGATCATCCACATAGACAACTACATATACAATCGATCTTCCAACTTTCTTGACAAATAAAGTTGCACCATCTAGATTGAAATGCTTATAATTCAATTTGAGAAGATGTTCAATTAACTTTTCATACCATGCTCGTGGTGCTTGCTTCAAACCATATAAAAATTTGACCAATTTGCATACATTTTTTTCTTGACCTTTGATAGCAAAGCCTTCAAGTTGATCCATATAAACATCTTCTTTCAAGTCTCCATTCAAGAAGCCGATTTTAACATCCATATGATGTATTTTCCATCCTTTTTGTGCTGCAAATGAAAACAAAGTTCGAATAGTGCTCCATTTAGTTGTAGGAGCAAATATTTCTGTGTAATCAACGCCTTCTTTCTATGCATACCCTTTTTCTACAAGTCTTGCTTTGTGTTTTTCAAGTGAGCCATCTTCTTTATACTTGTTCTTATATATCCACTTGCATCCAATAGGTTTGGTTCCAATTGGAGGGTCCACCAACCTCCAAGTTCCATTTTTTATGAGAGCATGATACTCTCTTTGCATTGCACTTTTCCATACATCACTAGTTATTGCTTCTTGAAAAGATGCAGGCTCATCAAAAGCATGAAAGTTTAAATCACAATCTAATGTGACAAAATCATCATACTTTTTTGGAAATATCTTAGTCAGTATCGATCTATGAACTTGTTGTTGTGGTGTTTGCTCTGTTTTTGTTTATATTTCAAGAGCAGGTTCTTCACTATCTATGAGACTTAATTTATCCATTCCATTAACAATAGCATTAACTATCTCACCCTCTATTTCATCAACTTGTGCATTAGAAGAACTTGATGCTATAGAAGGAAATTCCAAAAATTGACTTAGAACAAGAATCCCCCCTTCAAGATTTGGAAGTTCATTATCCATTTCGTGATATATATTTTTAGAATGAAATCTATCAAGCTGAGCAAGTTGTTTATCAATAGTGAGTGCATCTTTCTCAAATTCAAAAAATATAACATCTCTAAAAATAATAAACTTCTTGTTATCTTCATCATACAATTTATAAGCTTTAGAAGTATTAGAATATCCCATAGATATACACTTTCGACTTTTTGCTCCCAATTTATGTCTTTGTTGCTCAGGAATCAAAGCATAAAATGTGGAACCGAAAATTCTAGAATGCTTGATAGCTGGAAGATGGCCATGCCACATATAATAAGGTGTTTTGTTTTGTAGTGTAGCAGAAGGACATTTATTCTTAATGTAGACAACACAAAGAACTGCTTCCCCCCAAAACATTAACTTAACATTCTTAAAAAACATCATTGATCTTACCATATTCAAGAATGTCCTATTCATACATTCTGCCACACCATTTTGATGTGGGTTATAAGGAACAAGGGTTTGATGTTTAGTACCATTCTCCTGCAAATATTTTTCAAAATATTGAGATGTATATTCACCACCATTATCAGTTCGAAGGGTTCCAATATTGAGTTGAGCTTCATTTTTAATCCACAAATGAAAATTTATGAATGTATCAAAAGCTTGATATTTTGCTTTTAATAAATAAACCCAACACATCCTTGTAAAGTCATCAATGAAAGTCATGATATATTTGTTACCATTTATTGATGGAACAGGCATGGGCCCACATAAATTTGAGTGAATAAGACCAAGCTTTCTTGAAGCTCGAAACATAGAATCATGAAAATGTTGTTTATTATGCTTGCTTAAAATACAAGCATCACATTGGGAAAGTTGTCTTGGAATAGTAGGAAGCCCTTGAACTCCTTTCCGTTTCATAATTCTGAGACTATCATAATTAATATGACCAAATCTAGCATGCCATAACAAGCTGGAAGATAAATTACTATTATGCTGAGCCAAACTTGCAGAATTCTGTGATCCAGGAGGATATTGGTGGCCACCCACCTATTCCTCTTGGACCCCCACCATTGTTTCTTTCAGTTTTCCAGTTTCCTTAATTGTAGCACAATTTACTATTTTTGGCAGTTTTCGAGTCCTAAACTTTCAGAGCCGTTTTGAGGCCCTAAACAACATTTTTTCGGCATCGAATGGTTGACAAAATATGAGGTATAATGTATCATGGATGTAGTCCTTAAACAGATCTTTCTAACGATATATCATGCGCGTCAAACGGAGGTAGTATGCTAAAGTTGCGACCCTGGGAAATTGATGTACCAAGTTACCCAACGGGGCCTACATTAAGGCGTTTCACCTCCTAGGGTTAGGTTTGGATGTGTAGGGTTTCCATTGTTTCTCAATAATATATAGGTCTTCGATCCTCATTGTAACACAGAGTTCAGAGGCATGTATCCGCCACATCTCTTCTCAAAGATAAGCTACCAACACTCTAGCTAGTTTATTTCCATTCTGTATGTAAACAAGTTTCAGTGATTTATTAATGAAATGAAGTGTTATTTCCGCTACATATTTGTTTATATGGTTATTTGTGTATTCTATTGCATTCCTGCATAAACCCGGATCAGTGGTATCAGAGCAATCTGCTCTTTCTCGATCCTTCTTTGCATGTCCCCAACGAGGGCGGGGTATAAAGAGTTAGGGCTCGATCTGGTTGAATCTTTGCAAGATCAGCCTCACAAATCCCGATGGCCACCCATGGGGAATGAAAAGAAAGACGAGGGCGCAGAAGATCCTATCAAAATGTTGCTCGAGGAGGCCCTTGAAAAACAAAGGAATGCGATGATGGATAGCTTCACCCAGATCCTTCAACGACTTCCCACTGGCGGTGCATCTACATCTAGCAGCCACTCTGGACGTGCAACCCTTTTTAAGGTACAAGTAAACTTCGACATTCCCATATTTGATGGTCGAATAGATGCAGGCGCCATAGATAAATGGTTGAATCTATTAGAAGGATATTTCTTGGTTCATGACTTTTCTGATCGGGAAAAGATTACTTTTTCTCTACTCAAAGCCGCCCCCCATGTCAAGTACTGGTGGGAAACCTACTGTGAGAGAAAGGATGAGGAGGAACCCTCTCTGTTCTCGGCTGTACCCACTTAGAATTCTTTCTGAGATGCCATAAAGGGACAATATTATCCGATGGGGAGCTATGAGGACAAGTACATCCAATGGACTACGCTGCAGCAGCAAAGAGATCAAGATGTGCATGAGCCGACGAATATGTTCCATACCCTACGCACCAAGTTGGGTATCAAAGATTCAGAAAAACATTTGGTGCTGAAGTACCGCAGTTGTCTGCACAGATACATTTAGGAGGAAATGGAGTTCCTCGACATCTCCTCGCTTGGTACGGCATATCGGTATGCTGCCAAAATTGAGCAAAAATTCAAACAGAAAAAGCAAGACTTTGGATCTGCGAATCAGAAGCAAGGGAAAGATGCCCCCAAACCGTAGAACCAAGGACACAGCCAAGGCATGGCGACTCAAGAAAACTTGCCAAATCCGCAAGCAAAGAGCATCACTGCAAAGCTGGAGAAGGAAGCAGGAAAGTGGTGCGAGTTCCATAAGAGCCCCACTCACAACACAAGTGAGTGTCGGGCTAAGCAGTCACTAGTGGCCGAGATAAAGGCTTTTGAATCAGATGCATACTCTGACACTGAATCAGAACCCGAGAAGGGGAATGACAGAGGGAAGAAGAATATCGATGCAGAGCCCAACGCCATCGTTGCCACCACGAAGATCCAAAAGGAAGAACCAGAAGATTCAGAGGAGGAGGAGTGTCTTTTCCACTCCTAGATGTGGGTAAAGGGTTCCTTGCTAGAGTTCATTGTCGACAGTGGGAGCCAAAAGAACCTGATTTCAGCAGAGTTCGTGAAGCGGTTGGGTTTGTCGACCACAACACACCCGCAACCGTACACCATCGGGTGGATTCACCAAGGACGAGATCTCCACGTTAGCTAGCAGTGCCGACTTCCCTACAGCATCAAGCCCTTCACCGATGAGATATTATGTTATATTGCTCCTCTTGATGTTTGTGATGTATTATTAGGTCAACCATACTTATGGAAGTGACATGCTGTGTATGAGTCCCGACCTCGCGTTGTTATTATTACGTTGGGAAATAATTTGTACAGAATACCAGAGGTACCACCCCCTGCCACTATCTCTTTGGTTACTGCAAAACAATGCAATAAGCTCATTTCCAAAACCAGGAAGTTTGTTTTCTTAATGATCTGCCCTCAGGGCAAGAAGAAGATCGTTGCCACAACCTCCAGACAGGGCCCCTCCGCACAACAACAACAAATGGACAAGGTCATAGAGGAGTACCAGGACATATTCACCTCACCCACTGGGGTGCCTCTCCACTGTCAAGTCAAGCACCCCATCGATCTGACCCCAGGTGCACTGCTGGCCAATGGACCGATCTATCGTCGTTCTGTTCTGGAGAATGATGAAATCAAGAGGCAAATTTAAGAGCTGCTACAGAAGGGTCACATCCGGCCAAGTTCATCACCCTGTGGGAGCCCGACGTGTTGGTACAGAAGAAGGATGGGACTTGGAGACTCTGTATTGACTATCAGGCGCTGAACAAGATCACTGTCCGGAATAGGTACCCGATCCCACGGATTGATGACCTCCTGGACCAGCTTCAAGGGGAAAAATATTTTAGCAAGATCGACTTAAAGTCCAGGTATCACCAGGTACCGATCGAACCGACCGATGTGTGGAAGACTGCCTTCAAAGCCAAGGAGGGCCTTTTCGAATGGTTGGTCATGCATTTCGGGCTGACGAATGCTCCTGCAACCTTCATGAGACTGATGGACGACATCTTGCAGCCATTCACCAACTCATTTGTAGTAGTGTACTTGGATGACATACTGATCTTCAGCCAGACTTGGGAAGAGCACCTCCACCACATCCGACAGGTCCTCCAAACATTGCGGCAGCACAAGTTGTGTGCCAATTTGGACAAGTGCACTTTTGGCATGACCCAGGTTCAGTATCTGGGATACATTATTGATGACTGTGGGGTACATGTGGATCCAACCAAGATCCAATTCATTCGGGATTGGCCAGCCCCAACTACTCTAACAGAGCTTCGCAGCTTTCTGGGCCTTGCTAATTTCTATCGCAGGTTCGTGTTGGGATTCTCTTATATCACTTAGCCCTTGAGTCAAATCACCAAGGGAGGAGCGAAAGCAAAATTCTTTTGGTTGGAAACTCAACAGAAGGCATTTGCAGAATTGAAACATCGCCTATGTTGTGCCCCAATGCTCACATTACCAGACTTGCAACAACCATTTGAGATCGAGACAGATGCCTCTGACTATGCTATTGGGGCAGTCCTTACTCAACATGGGCATCCAGTGGCATATCACAGTGAGACACTGTCCGCAAATATCCCACTTATGACAAAGAGATGTATTCCATTGTACATGCTTGCCGACAATGGAAGCATTACATTTTGGGGAAGGAAACGATCATCCACACAAACCATTGACCCCTGCAGTTCATGCAGACACAAGGGAAGTTACAGAACGATCACCATCATAAGTGGTCCACATATCTACAACAGTTTCATTTGAACATCAAGTACAAGAAGGGAAGCACTAATAATGTTGCAGACTGCCTTAGCCGACCACCGATCGTGGCAATAACGACCGTGCTCAACTCTTGTGGGCACGAGACTTCCGATTGGCCGCTTCTCTACAAGAGCGATCCAGAATTCAACCACACATACCAGACGCTCTTAGAGGGAAACCAAGTTCCAAAATTTCACCTCCAGGATGTACTACTGTGTCACATGGGACACCTTTGTGTTCCTTCAAGCGAGCGTGCCAAGATGATTTGGGAAGCACACTACAGTCGGGTCACTAGGCATTTCGGGGTTGAGAAAATAGTGGCAGTACTGCAGAAGTATTTCTATTGGCCGAACCTTCGACAGGACGTTGGGAAGTACAACTGATCCTGCACTGCCTGTGCCATTGCCAAACCATCCATCAAGAAGCAAGGCCTCTATACTCCGTTGCCTACCCCTAGTGGACCTTGGGAATCCATCTCCATGGATTATATGTCAGGCCTTCCTTCTACTAAGCATGACAACAACTGTGTGTTTGTGGTCATTGATAGATTCTCAAAGATGGCCATAATGGCGGCCTGCAAGAAGAATATCACAGCAGAAGCCACTGCTAAACTCTTCTTTGAACGAGTGTGGGTACACTTTGGGATCCCACAGTCTATAATCTCAGTCCGAGACAACATGTTCCTTAGTACATTCTGGTCTAGCCTATGGTCAATGCTAGACACCAAGCTCACAAAGTCCACAGCTTTCCATCCCCAGACTGATGGCCAGACAGAGGTCGTCAACAAGATGATCGTACACATTTTGTGCATGTACAACTCAAAGCATCCACGCACATGGGATGAGAGCCTTCCCTATGTACAACACAGCTATAACCGGGCCCTCCACAACTCAACCAACCACATCCCCTTTCAGGTGGGCTTGGGATTCCAGCCACTATGTCCCATTGACGTAGCCATGCCATTTGCATCTACTCATGCTGATTCAGCTCATATCCAGTCTGAAGTTTCCAAGACAAACAACTTCATTGAGCGCATTCAGCACATTCGCCAACAGGTTCATGACATATTGGACAAATCCAATGCTAAGTACAAGCAGCGACATGATCAGCATCGGGTACAACACAACTTCTAGGTGGGCGACAAAGTGTGGCTACATTTGCAGAAGGAGCGCCTCGCTGGACCCCACCACAAGCTTCGCTCGCTCCGATATGGGCCATACACCATCACCAAGGCTGTCAGGGACAATGCCTTCAAGCTTAGTATTCCACCATTCCTTGGTTTGCAGCCAGTGTTCAATGTGGACCGCCTTTGGCCCTACTTTCCACCTCTACTGGACACATCAGACGTGGCAGAACAACTCACACCAACAAAGTTAAACCCTGACTGCATGGAACAAACCACCACTGATCGGATTATGGACACACAGATCAAGAACACCCACCAGTAGAAGATCCAGCTATATCGAGTTGTCAAAGCAGGCCAACTCCTTCACCAGGGAAAGTGGCTCACCAGGGACCAAGTTCAACAGAAGTTTCCTCATCTCATGGAGGAACTCAACGCAATGGGGACCATTGCTTCCTAAGGGGGGAGGAATGATCCAGGAGGATATTGGTGGCCACCCACCTATTCCTCTTGAACCCCCACCATTGTTTCTTTCAGGTTTCAAGTTTCCTTAATTGTAGCACAATTTACTATTTTTGGCAGTTTTCAGGTCCTAAACTTCTAGAGCCGTTTTGAGGCCCTAAACGACGTTTTTTCGGCATCGAATGGTCAAGCAATTATGAGGTAGAATATATTTTGGATGTAGTCCTTAAACAGATCTTTCTAACGATATATCATGCGCGTCAAACGGAGATAGTATGCTAAAGTTACGACCCCGAGAAATTGATGTACCAAGTTACCCAACGGAGCCCACATTAAGGCGTTTCACCTCCTAGGGTTAGGTTTTTGGATGTGTAGGGTTTCCATTGTTTCTCAATAATATATAGGCCTTCGAGCCTCATTGTAACACAAAGTTCAGAGGCATGTAGCCGCCACATTTCTTCTCAGAGATAAGCTACCAGCACTCTAGCTAGTTTATTTCCATTCTGTATGTAAATAAGTTTCAGTTATTGATTAATGAAATGAAGTGTTATTTCCACTGCATATTTGTTTCTATGGTTATTTGTGTATTCTGTTGCGTTCCTGCATAAATTCGGATCATTCTATGAATTGGATGATGTACCATTCAAATTTAAAAGTTTGTTATCTTCCACTCCAGTCATTACAATCACATTATCATAAGCTCTTCTAATCTCAATGATACCATCAAACATATGTATTGAGTGATCTTGTTGTCTAATTTGCACAAGAGATATTAGATTTCTCTTCAATTGTGGAACATAAAGAACATCAAAAAGTATATAATCAACAAGTCTTGATAATTTCAGTCTAACAGAACCAGTTCCTGAAGGTTTTAACTGAGACTTATATGCCAAATGTACTACCCCATCAATTTGATCACTAAATGTCTCCAAAAAAAAAATTCTACATGTCATATGGCATGTGGCTCCAGTATCTAATAATCAAATGTCATTCCAAGAAAACAAAGTACTAAAAGCTTCTTCAATTCCAAGGTTACAATGTGCAACAACATAATGTGAGATTCAGGAGGGTTATCTTTATCGTTTCCTTTATCTTGTACTTGCTCTTTCTTGTTAACAATTTTCTCCCAAGAAATTCTATAATAACTGGCAATATGACCAGTTTTTCCACATCTATAACATTGTTTCTCTCCTTGATTAAATATTCCCCCCTTCCTCTGTACTGTTCTCTTTGTCCTCTACCTCGACCTATGCTTCTATTTTCATCCTTTGCAAATTCTTCTTTTGATTCGTCACCCTTTCTGTGCAAGACACAAAATTTCTTCTTTGGGTTTAGACTCCATCTTCCCAAATGCTTTTTCTCTTTCTGCAATTTTATCATCAAGTGTTTCAAAGGTCATAGCTTTTATTTGGCCACTAACTTGAAGTGATTATAAATAATGAGTATAGGTAGAATATAGAGCTTTAATAAATGCAGTAAGTTGAGTGTCAACTTTTACACCAGTTGCATCAATATCATGGAAAATAGCCCTAATTTCATAAGAAAGTTTCATTGGATCATAATCTTTTAACTCTAAGTTAAATAACTTCATTAACAATTGTATGATTTCAACCTCAGAATGTGAATCATACAAATCTTTTAGTTTCTTTAATGCTTCCCAAGCACTTTTGCTAGAAACTAAATCTCTACTTACTTACAGAGGCAATGATCAAGGCATAAGCCTTATTGTCCTCGATTTTCCATAATGCTAACTCTTTGGTATTAGTAGGTGGTACTGGTGCAGTTTTATCCACTTCATCTATTGCTTCTCCATCTTTCTTATCTTCAATATTCTTATTTTCAGAAATTCCATCCCACATATCATGAAAAATAAGGGTGTTTTTAACTTTACGAAACCATTCATAATAAAAAAAATTTCCAAACAAAATTACTCCAACAGTTGAAATTTACTGTGTAGTAAATTTTTGTGTACAAATTACACTTAGATATATTCTTTTCCACTCCGCCTATATTCTTTAAAATCCTTTTATCTTCTAACAATATTTCCGGAAAGGTTTAATAATTCAATTTAAAAAACCTTGCACTCAAATATAAATGGCTTTATAAAGACTTTTATTTTCTAAAAACAAAAACTCCTCAAATATTTGATAATTAATTTAAAGAAACTGTTGCACCCAAATATAAATGGTTGCTCTCTTCCTTCTTTTTTTTCTTAGAAAATAAGAAGATAATTCTTCTTAACAATTACTGGAACAATTTGCGTGCAGTCTCCCCTTTATGTGTAGTCTTTCTTCCACAATCTTTACTAAGCAGCTTTTCTTTCTTGGTGATAGCTCCTTTGTGGGCTCCTCCTTCTCTCTCACCAAGTCTTTCTCACCAATGCTTTGTTGCCTTGCTCTAATACCACTTACACAGGCCATGAAGAACTTCAACATTGAGCCTCAACATCGAATAATTTATTACATAGATGAGTATTACATATAAAAGAGATCAAAATCGTTATCTATAGTTAGATAACAAGATTATTAACTAAAATTTACTAACTAATAACTGAAATATTATTTACAATGTCATCAATGATCAAATTTGAAGGGTGGGTCTTAATTTCAAATGGAAGGGCATTTATTTTTGGAGCCCTTCTAAGATGAAGGGTAATATAAGTAATTGTACTTCAATTGACAAGTATAAATTAACTAAACCCTTCACCAAAAAAATGCAAAACATAAATATTGTTCTTTTAAGTTTTTACAATGTTTAATAATTTAGCACCCCTTAATATTTACATGAAAAAATGATATATTTTCAATAAAACTTATTTTGAACACATTAAGTTGTCATATGTGTATCATTAATTTTAAAGTTCAGTAACATAACAACTATTATATTGTATTTTTTTTTAAGTTGGGGCACACTTCATTATACAAAAAAAAACCTACTTAGACTATGTCCTTACCATATTGGGGCATCCAAGTGCAATCCAAGCTTGAGAGATATGAGAATGATAAGGAATGGGTAACTAAGAGAAAATAATACACAACTCAGAAAACATTAAAAAAAAAATTCCTGCATACAAAGCAAGTTAGCAAAGCTAGCATAACTGGGGTGGGGGCATTATAATTTTTTGTTCAGCACTTGTCGTGAAAGCATACATGTATGGGATGGAGGGGAAACAGAATCAAGCCTAAGTCAATTGAATCCTTGCAACTCACTGCATGTCTAAGTCTCAACAATCCTCCTTTTAAATTAAACTAAAATACCAAAATAAGTTTATTAATGGCTAGATTTGAGAAAGTTCCAAGTGTGACTAATTAAGGGCTCGAGGCTCTAAAATTTGTTGTGTTTTGTACCAGTCCACGATTCAGTGAATCAACAGTCACAGGTAGTAATTTAAGCTATTTAATGAAAACATCTAATGCGTATACCTCTCTGTCGAAACCGTTTTCCATGCCAATGTAGGCCACTACCCTCTTTATTGTCTTACCAAAAGGCATGATAATGAGGAAGACCTAAAAATATGGACTTCACCTTCAAAGAATGCCTTACAATCACATTGGTAAGGAGTGATAAGAAGATCACAACAATCCAACGTGTCAAATGTTAGTTGATAGTGTTAATTAAAGACTTATATGGTAAATTTAATATTTGACATACTTATACTTGTCTCTTACTCTTTGCGTCTTGACACATTTAATATTTTATGGTTGTCTCTACGCCTTGACCCAATTCGTATTATAAGGTGAGGATGTGCATGCATAATAATCCTTAGTTATGGTTATGAGGTGAGGATTTAAAGGGAAGAGGATGTAAAGACAAGTAATTTTTATATGTATTTTGGTGGCACCGAGGACAAATGTTGTGAGAAACCACAATATTTGGAAGGACGAAGGGAGATTACATCACGATCATGCCACCCATCAAATTGAAAACTATTATTGAGCCAACAATTGTTTTTTAAATTTTATTAATAACCATTGTTTCTCTATATCATGTGCCTAATGACACTTCTCTATAGCAATGCATAAATCGACCTCTGCATAGTTTGTGATCCTAGCTACATGTCATTGTTTGTATTTGCATGACATCGAGTGTTGTTTATAGTTGTTATGAGTCCATGATGTTCATGTAAGAAATGAAGTCTTATAGAGGAGGACTCATCAAACCAACCTTTTGATTTTCATTTTGACAAAAAAAGAGTGGACATTGGTAGCGAGGTTCACATAGGTAGTAGGCACAAAGTTGTGAGCTCGTTCTGGGCCTAGTAGTAGACTAGTAGTTGTTCTTTTTTGTTATAGTCGTAGTTGTTGACACATTGTCACACTTTAGATTGCAGCCCCGAGAGTTTGAGTCACATCTCGATGGCTGGTGCCTCGTAGACATCAACGATTACTGGCCATCTTGCACAGCTAAGCAATGGGCATCACATGAGTGAGTGAGTGATTATAATTGATCATATTTCCAATATTTTGAATGATGAGTTGAACTTTACGACATAGGAATTTCAAGATCTTGAGAAAATTATATGGATAGGTAATTTCAAATGTTGCCCTTCTTTTGAAATGTTGATATAAATTATGCCCTTCTTAATTGGAAGGGTAAAATTCAAATTTTAAATTTTTTTTGAAGGGCAATTTTAACTTTTCATTTCTGGGAAGGGCTAGAACCCTTTGGGAGGGCTAAGAAAGGTTCAATTTTGAACGTTGCTTGTGATAGGTTTTTTTTTTCACACAGAAATTACAACTTTATATTAATGAAAGTTGTGTCTTACAATCTATGGAAAAAGAAAGTTGTGTCTTACAATCTGAATGTCGAAGTTACATTAAATCATAGCTCTTCTTATGGCCTTATGATCAATTTGTCGAGAGCAACACCTTTTGTTATGTCTTATAAGTCATGTGATTAGCCTAATATTCAATTATATATCAATACATATAAGCAACGAATCCAGCTAATTAATGTTTATAAAGCCCTGCTCAATGGGTGTTATCCCATTGAACTTCGTCCATTCAATCAAGTCCACACTGACGCCAATGGCTAGTTTATAAAGACCATCAGCCTCAATGTTCAGTTCTCGATAGATATGCGAGAATGTGGTTTGCCGAAAATGGTCAATGAGAATCTTGGTCCGATTGATCCAATGGAGAAGCTGGACAGTATGAAGGTTATAATAACCTTTTGTCCATTCTACAATTGCTTTAGAATCTCGGAGAATCATATCAACCAAAATATCTTTTTCTTTGGCAAAATAAAAGAGGCCCCAAAGTGCGAGAAGCTCGGCTTTGGTATTAAATCTAGGACCAATGCTAAACTTGAGTCCAAAAATCGATGTCTGATTAATTCTAATGATCATACCAGCACCACAATATCCTCCCTCCCTCCTCGGCGCCATCGAAATATCCCACGATGCCATGCTGATTCGCTAATGCTGTAATGTTCCTCTTGGTAGGCTCAACCTGATCCAAGCTGGCATATGATTGGACACAACCAATAGCACTCGTTCGATATGATACTGGTCAGGCCTGCCATTCTGAAAAATTATGTTTTGCCCATTCTCCATACCGCCCATAATGTAGCAATTAAGACATCTATCTGGATGGAGTTCTTCATTATAAACTTGATATTCTCATGTAGATTCTGCTTATCTCAGCCAACAGAAATTGAAAAATAATTGCACATGATTGCCCATACCGATTGGAAAAAAGAGCATCCTCCAAAAATATAATTGACGTTTCCAGATTGTCAATGCATACACCACACCTACCAGGACCTGAGAGACAGCGCTTCTGCAAGCCGTCCCAAGTCAGTATTGTCTGATTTAAGCTTAATCATCCAAAACATTTCATTTTTGCAGGCATTCGTAATACGCTTAGTCTTTGGCATAGGCGCCTTGTCAAGGAAAGATGATCAAACACTTTAATACAAGCTGATTTGGGTATATCAAGCACTTTTAAATGTCAAGGTACCTTGAGAATCCCCATTGAAAACAGTCACCCACCTACTCTTTAATCAAATAGAAAAGTTTCAATCTGGTGATCAAAACTACCTCTCAACGAAATGTTTACCTGGTATGTTAAAAATTTTACAAAATGCCTCACGACGCCCGTCAAATTCCAAACCTGCTGGTAAACTATCGTGCTGCAAAGTAGGAGGATATCCTTTCATTTTGGAAACCCCTGCCACGCTGCACAATCGCTGCTTCATGCATTAATCAGACCAACTGACAAAGACAGAGAAGACTTCTCCTAAAGTTTCAGTGAAGTCATCCTGCCAAGAGACATGCAATTTACCAGTGTCTAAATCTTTAATTTACAAATATCTAAAAGCAGCCTGGACACTGGCCTTCTTCCTCTGTCTTTGAAATCAAGAAACCCAAACTTTCAACTCTACTGTTCCGGAATCCTTGTGGTTTTAAAAGCTGATAATTCTCTGGGCTGAGAGAAAAATTCTCCGCCAGGTTGCAAGGTAACCTCTTTTACCCAAATTAGAAAATGACACCCTTTCTCAGCCACCGACTTGGCCACAGAAATTTATCACTGCGCTGCCGCGACCGATTTGGCAAAGGCTCACAATGCCGTGAGATGTAAAAAGAGAATGTAGCATGATGGAGGCAGGGCCAAAGGGAATGCGCGTCTCCATAACCACGCACTGGAGCTCAAACTGCACCAGAAACCCTCACAAGCAGCGCAGGTTCGATTCCTGTTACTCTCAATGAAAATTTTGGAAGTCGCATTCGAATTCCTTATATCTGCTGCTTTGATTCTTAATGAAACATAAATTGCAATCATTTACTGGTCGTATAGGTAGCATTAATTCGTATTTAGCGTCCATAGATTTGTCTTATTCATTCCATTTCTTTTCTGATCCGTCAGTGTTACATACAGCCTGTTCAACCAGAATGCTTTGCCATATTCATTTGTTGCTAGTATTAAGAGATTTTTTCCCCCAAATTGACATGAAACACCCATCCATTCATATATTTTCCATTTTCATACAAGTAGCTGAAACATTCATCCATTCATGTATTTTCCATTTCCATACAAGTAGCTGAAACGTCCATCCATTCATGTATTTTCCATGCAAGTAGCTGAAACATCCATCCATTCATGTGCACAAATTTAGTAAGCAATATATATATTAAATCAAAAGATAATCAAGTAGATACACCATCCATGGCATGCTAGAGATAATTGCATGCCCGATACAATATACAGAGTAGCGAAATGCATTCAATGCTCTGACTTATGGCTCTGATCCCCGCGTAAGCAACTAGAAGTACTTATTATTATCCATTTCCTGTAGAGAAGCAAGTCTTAGTGCAGAATAGTAGCAAACTCTGGTAGAGTCATGAAACTTAGAAGCCCTCGCGTGGAGTAGTAGACATGGGGTGATTGAAAAAGCCGTGGTGGGGTGGGGGAGCATGGCAAGAAAAAGCAGCAGGATGTTGATGAAGGGAGAGGCCGAAAAACTCCTCTGTTATATGCTGGTGGGGTGGGGGGTGGTGAGATCTGTGGTGTTTGTGGTGTGGGGAATGGGGAGATCTGTGTTGTTTGTGGCGTGGAGAATGAGGAGATTTGTGTTTGTGGTGTGGAGAATGGGGAGGTCTATGGTGATGGTGGTTGAATTTGGCCTTGCATTTGAGCTTGAGTTTGTGGCCAGATCTGTGGTGGTCATGGTGGTGGTGTTTGTGTTTGTGGCCATGTGCAGGAGGTGAATGGTGAAAGGGGAAGGTTGAAGGCTGTGAAATGCCTGTGTCAGGAGGTGGAGAAGAGGAGAGCAATGGCGGTGGTGGTGAAGACCTTACTACCAGTGACAGTGGCATACGAGAGTGAGAAGGGAAGGGGTATGCATCCTCCTCAGAATTGCAACAATCTCCTCCTCCCATTTTTGAAGCTTCAAATCAAAATCGCTAATTCTCAATTTTGACGGAATCGTCAAGATTTCTCAGAGGAGATGCAAAGCGATAATGGAAGATGGAAAGAGGCGCATTCAGGTTTGAATTTATAGGCATTCACGGCATGGCTTTTTCTGCTAATTCTGGTTTGCTTGCAGGCGAAGGAAGAAGCTTGTTAATTGTTTACCAAGAAACCAATCTATGCCGTGCGCGTGAAGAAACACATGAAGAGTCAGAAAGCATCATTGAATCACGGATGTGATCAGCGTGACGAAACAAGTTTTTGGTGGTTTGAGGTCTTATTTGATTTACAGGAATTTTAATTATGATTTTGGGGTATTTTACAATAATATTAGAAAAAATTAATAAGAATGGAAATTGTTATTTTTTAATAATTACAATATTTTTCTAAATTATATATTAAATTATTTATTTTTCTAAATTATATATAAAATTTGAATGTGTAATTTCAATATCAATTAAAAATGATAAAAAAATAGTCAAATTTTAATAATGCTAATTTATTTTTATAATCCTACCAATTATATCCCCTTCTCGAATCCTTTTGAAACTCTGAAGTTGGATGTTGTAAATTGGTTTTATTTACTCAAATTTAAAACTGTATTTATGAATATTATTGTATTTACAGTTTTTTAAAATTTAAATTTAAATTTTCTGTTATGTCAATGTTTATGGTACATAATAGACACAGACACATTTTGAAAGGTATATATTTGTTTACTAGTTAAGCCAATAGTTGTATCTAATAGCTAAGCTAATAGTTATCTAAATCTAATAGTTAAGTTAATAGTTATCTAGTATAATCGTGATTAGAGTTGAAGTTAAGTTAATAGTTGTATCTAATAATTAATTCAAAAGTTAATATATCAACAATTACCCTTTAGTAAAATTCATGAGTGGACTTGAAGTTAAGCTAATAGTTTTATCATCAATGGAGTTCTACTTATCACATGTTAATCAAGCTGTTTTTTAATTTTTTGAAATTATTAATTTTGGAAGACACCCATAGAATCAATCTAGAGAGTACACTTGTCTCATTCTTGTTTAATTTTGGACGATGCCCATAAAATCAATCTAGACATCATTCTCTTTGGTAGATGAAAAAGCATACATGGTACTCCACCCCAAAATTTTAAGATATATACACCTATCTATGTAATGATCATGAATCAAAATTTGAATTTGCATTCTCTCTCCTCCCAATATCTCCATTAAGAGGCACTTTGGAAGGTATGTATTTGTTTATTATCCTGAATCTTTGTGTTAATTGAAAAAATGGATGTCATGCTATTATTGATTGGTGAATAGTTTTGGGCAAAGTATTAGAAATAAGTATTGTAAGGTGGTAATCAGAGAAGTTGAATGGCCTCTATGTAATCTCTATGTTCGTGTGTCTGATTTCTAATTATATAACTGAT
Organism: Pseudotsuga menziesii; assembly: GCA_001517045.1. NCBI lineage: Eukaryota > Viridiplantae > Streptophyta > Pinopsida > Pinales > Pinaceae > Pseudotsuga > Pseudotsuga menziesii. The sequence goes on from LPNX010615050.1 coordinate 103,290, forward strand.
ATATCATTTTATTCATTAATATATCATTTTTTTCATTAATAATTCCATGGATTATGACTAGACCTCCCATTTACAAATGGATGTTACATCCTAGTGAAAAGGCTTCAAGCAAACAACATCGATATCAATGCCTTTTGCTCCCATTCAAATCCAAATCCAAATCCAAAGGAGGTATTAACAAACTCGATCAAGCCGGAAAAGTCACGCATTGTATCATGATTCATTTTTTTCTTTGTTGTTGTACTTTTTATTGAACGTGGTTTACATAGACACATCAAGTATGCAGAAATATATAAATATATATTGATTGGAAGGGTTGAGCTGCTGGATCATCCAAACATGGCAGAATTAGGGTAGATGCATTCATTTTTATGTGGATATGTGTATATATTTTAAAATTTTGGGGTGGACTATCATCTATGATTTTTCATCTACAGACGAGAATGAGATAAGTGTACTATCCAGATTGATTCTATGAGCGTCATCCAAAATTAAACAAGAATGAGACAAGTGTATTGTCCAGATTGATTCTATGGGCGTCATCTAAAATTAATAATTAATAATTTCAAAAAAATAAAAAATAGATTAATTAACATGTGATAAATACATTTAGTGATAGCTGTTAAAATTAAAACTAATCTTCAACTATTTGATTAATAAATACAATTACAAGCTTAACTCCACTGATTATTAGATACAACTATTAGCTTAACTCCAATTATTCTAGAACTATTAGCTTAACTTCAACTCTAATTACAGTTGTATTGGATAACTATTAGGTTAACTCTAATGATTTTACAACTATTATCTAAACTTCAACTCTAATCACTTAAGGACGCTACCAAACCATCAAAAACCTCCGGGCAAATAGCCCCATGAACATGAACAGGCATATAATGCTGAAATCTAAAGCTTAAAACATAAAACATACTAAGATGCAAAATCCTTCATATACATAGCGGAAGCAACATATGTTCATTCAAGCATACCACATGTTCATCATATTCATTAATCAGTAAATATAAATGCAGAGACAGAATAGTCAAGAGTACTCATCTTAAAGAGAATTCGTCCCGCAACCAGCTACGTCACTACAACGTTCCACCCAACCATAGGCCAGCGTGCTCATCAATCTCTCAACAACACTACCACCCCTGAGCTGGGCATGATTCTCAACTTTCGGCTCATCCCCAAGTTGAGGAACTTTGTGGCTGCTGCCCTCTTTATGTTCCCTCGTTGGGCAGTCCCGGCGTAAATGATGTCCTCCGCATTTCCAACATTTCACTTGCTGCTTCATCTTTACCTGCTCAATTTCCTTTGAGTCTTTATGCCTGGATCATTTCTTAACGGATTGCTTGGATGAATGTCCCATCATTGATCCACTTTCCTTGCCTTTACGGATTGCTCCCAGAAGGCTTTTTACCTCCTTTTGCAAATCAATAGAGTCTTGCAAAATTTGGTGGTTCATCTCATTCTACTTTTTCTATATCTTGAGCATCTCTCCAAGATTCTCTTGGGTCCTGGCAATCGTTTGAAGGAGACTTCCAGCCAAGTCCAACAGCTTTTGGTCTGCTGCCATAGTCAAGGTGCACCATTGGATTTCACTCTTCTCACTTGTGAAATGCATCATTGAAATTCTGTTAGACCAAGCATAATATAGGCATTAATATCAGTCAATTAATTGCCCAATTGGCATGACAGTCCAAGTCTCATCAAGGAGACTTTCATATTTTTCATGCCTTCCCAACAAGCACATGAGCTCATTCATGTCCATTCTTAGGCAGGGAATTAACCATTCCAGCATTCACAATTTACTTTAAGCAAATACACACATTCCATTTTCAGTCATACATGCATTCAATAATCTTTTGTTTTCACAATGCATTTATATATATAATTAAAAGGGCAAGAGAGAGCAGCAAGAGTTTTTTTTCCCTCTTTGTTTTGTTCCATCCTAGAACCCACACCACCGCTATGGCTTTTCATGCTCTCAGCCTCTTTCACTTCACCGTGAATGCTGGACCAATCCCTCTTGGTCATGACACTTAGTGTCTCTAGTCTATTTCAAACCTCTCAACCATGGAGCCTCCCCACATGGTTTGTCTCGGCTGCTAGGAACTTCATAGTCTCACTAGCACCTTTTTCATCACTGCTCATTCTGAGCTCTTCAGGACAGTCACATGTCCACATGCACCCCTAGGATGATTTCATAGTCCTCGCTTCCAGCAATACCTATATTCAAACATTGAATAAATTCACATGTTTAGTTTATTCCCATCAGTTTTTATCTCTTAACCAAGAGCTTAAAACATCATAACCAAATCATATACACATGTATATTCATAAGCAAGAAATTGCAAAATAATTCAATACTTATCTGTATTGTGCGTTTCCTCATTGGTCCACAGGATCCTGCTTTGCTTTGCAAGCCTTTGGATCGCCTATGGACTTGGATGTTAGGCCAGCACGTAGGTTGCTTCACAACATCCTTATATATATATATATATATATATATCAGGCACAGTCAAGCCAACCTTCAGTTGGGTTTATTAGACCGTCAACAAATCGCCTGTACTTATCTCAACAATACACTTATATCTACAACCAGTCATCAGCCAAGCCAACACAGTTGGGTTTATCAGGCCATTAACAATAACATATGCACTTATATCAACAATAAACGACCATTTCTAGTAGTGAGCTCTAATTCCACTACCCTATATCACACAAGAGACCACTCCCTTCTCTGAGTTAACAGTCACTCAAGAATGTCTCCTTCTTTGTGCTCTTTAGTAGAAGGTAGGATGAGCTCAAGCCATTGCCCATTTAGTGTACAATACCAGACTACATCTGTTTAGCTTGACAACACAAGCAATATAAGCATATTCGTTAGCGTTATTGCTCCAAAACTGTAATCATATTTCACATCATTCACTATCAAGTATTGAGACACCAGGAGTGCGTTCACTCCCTAGGGTGTAATCAATATAGAAAAACCCTTCCATGATCCGACATCGGAAAAGTGTGCACCCTTTTCGGTTGTGTGCCATGTAGGCCCTATTCATACTCAAGTAATCGATCATCATGGAAATAAAATCAAAACATGTTCTGCATATGGAATTTTAATAATTTGACATGCATATTCTTAGCTAGGGTCACAGAACACTTATCCATTTGCCGATGCGGTATTCCTTCATTGAGGAGGAATGGGAGCTCCCTTCTCTGAGTTGACAGTCCCTCAGTTTGCCATCCCAATTCCTCTTTACATTTCGTATTCACACATGTATTACCGACATAACCTATACCATCTCACTCATGTTGCTTACCATACATGCAATGCAGATGGGACATTCCCAAAATGTCCAATGGCGTTTCGCCCGAAACCCAATTCCAAGATAAGGGAAAACCTTCCCATGAAGTTTGGCTTCTGCAGGCCATCACACATGATCTTCCTGCAATGTGTACCCCTGGCACATTCATCAAATAGCCAAACAGTCAGTCATTATTTGATAATGCAATCCAAATTGATTGTTCCATAACCAAGCAATGACATTAGTAATTAAGTTCAATAGGAATTTGCAATTCTGTTTACTACAGAAATTGATTCGCTTGGCAATGAGGTGATCCTCATTTGTGGGTCTCTTGTAAGCAACTCTACTATGCCCATTATAAGTTTATGCTTACTAGCATAACATGAACACCCACTTACAATGCGTCCTCCTGACACAATCTTATGCAAGCCAGTAGTGATTAGTAGTTGTCAGCAATTTCTTAAATCCGAAATTTACAAATTTAAATCGATAATTCGTTCAACATACAAAGTATTTTCACAGCCATGAGACTCTTCTCATGAGGTTTGGCTCTTTCACATGGTAGATTTCGGCCTTTGTCATGGTCTTACCCACATTGCCATGCCCCAAACAATCTACTCGAAACCTGAACCTCAGTCAACCAAACACCTAGTAAGTCTTGATGCATATAACTTTTTCATTGCTGCAACAATCACCGAAGCATTTTCAGAATTTATAAAATTCAAACACTTCCAGCTGTTAATCACATAAATATTACCAAACTCATTTACTTCATGCAATCATTATCATACTAAAATTTGCAAGGTCACATCATTTATGCCAAAATGAAATGTTCAGATACTCCTTACTCCACAAGTGTATCATTGTACCACCTTGCCCTTCCATAGAGCATTTTCAGCAGCCAATTGATCATGACTACCCTCTTCATGCACTTACTATCCTGCATTCATAACAACTCTTGAAATGGTTCCAGAATTGTCATCAATTCATTCTTTCAGACATTAGTTATTCATAATAACTCATGCACTATCTCTATGCATTCATGCATTTGCATCACAACATTTGCACCCATACTTATGTATGCATATCTACAACATTTACTCATACTTTTCATATGCATCTATTCAATGCATAACTACAAGATTTATAAAATCTTTTAATGCATACCCACTCAATGCTACCTTGCATTGATTTAGGAATACTATGCATTCAAACATACCATGCATGGCCTAACCATGACTACTTCATATAGGATGCATGACTATAATCAAGATCATGGGTGCTTACTTCCCTTGGGCTACTAAGCTCATAACAACATAATATAGGCATGGCACCTTCTCTATGAATGCAGTATAAAATTCAAATACCCACATGGTATGAGACCTCTTGCTTCTACCATTCCATGCAATTGTCATAATTTAAAATTTTACCTTCTTGGGTCCTACTTACACCCTTAACATTACCAGTTTGGTTGGTCCTTTGTAGGAGATTGCAGAATTTGCTCACCAACTTTTGATTCTGGACTTGTTGCCTTATCCCTTTTTCCATAGGGTCGCTAGTCACATTCGCCAGCACCCGCAACAGATTTAGCCATATCCATGTTGTCGTTGGTTTTTCCACTAATGCCAACATCAATGCAATAATCATCATTAGTGGTTCATTATAAATGTATAATTCTCACTACTCTCACCGACATGTAATATCCTATGCATGCAAAGCATATCCTCATACATTTTATGTACAAAACTTATAAAATGTAATTATAATTAAAAAGACAGGGTTTTAAGGAAATTTCCCTTTTCAAGTCCCTCATCTTGGCATGGAACTCCTCTTCCACACAACAACTGGTTTGACCTCATAGTCCTTGCTACCTCTAGGCATGCAATTCCCAGATTTGTCCATATTGACAGCGACACATTTCTTGTTCAAATAACCACTAGTGCTTTGCAACACCACATTCAAACTCTGGTGATTCCTCCTTGTTCCCTGCTGGATAAGTTTTCCAACGCCTATCCGCATGCTCGGGTGTGAAAATCACACCACTTCTAAATGATGACTTTCACCAAATTGGGCGAAGCACACTACTGTATTTTGGTCTGAAATGCCAACTTCAGCCACCTAGAATTTCTTCTTTTTCAACTTTGACAACCTGCTGAGAATTTTACTGAAACCGCTGAAAAATCCACTTTGAAAACTCAAAATTTCCTTTACTCAAATCGGGTCTCATCCCATCTAAAATTCCGACACTTCGGTGATCCAAACAACAACTTTCTTCCGGCGCTCATCGGTGGCCCGATCACCTATTTTCCTCCGACGTGTAGGATCCGTAGTTGTCTAAGCTTTCGGCTATTATCGACGATGCCAAGGACTATGGTGTATCGGCGATCCTACTGAGGTTACTTTCCAAGTCCACCCTAGGTGCACTGGAAATATCCTTCCAATGCCACCCGTGTAAGATCCTAGTAGACAAGATACTAAGGCTACCAAAATTGCGGAGAAAGTATGACAGAACAGTCGTCAGTCCATCCGATGCACATGGGCAAGGTAGCAAAGCCCAAAACCCAAACAGTATCAGGAACCACATAGGGATGTGAGGAGGTACTGGATGAGTCCCCAAACATACACCGGCTCTGGTGTATGCTTTACTAAGAAGTGGAGGGGTATCTCCAACATCTCAGTATCGCACATCCTCATGCTTGACTCCTGTGTGAGAGGATATTTCCGGTGTCTTTCCCAACGAAGTTGGATTTCCTAATAGATAGGCCATTAAGTTTGAGTTTGAATTTTTGGGCAATTAATATATACCTAACCCAAAACAATAGCCTAAACTAGTGTGTGACGTCCCTATAAATAAACAGTTACTAATAAATTTTAAATATTAAGCGTTTATTTTAAAGGGTTGTTAATTACTCAAAAGGGGTGGAGAAAGTGAAACCAGTGGTGTTTTGACTCAAAGTTGAAACAAAATGACTAAGCAAAGAGAAATTAAATGCAAAAAGAAAAAACTATTCTCTTTCTTTTCAAATAAAAACTTGAAATCCACAAAAGAACAATTTCCTTTTATTTTTTTCAAAAACAATGATATGCCATGCAATATAGACTAAAAACCTAATCTACATGCATATAAAGCAAACATGTGTTTTTTTCTTTTTCTTTTAAGCAAAAGCTAATGAATTTAAAACTAAGCATGAGAAACTACAAGACTTTTTTTAGGAATTTATGAATTTTTCTTTGAAAAATAACGAAAAGAAATACTGCATGCAACCTAATGCAAAATATTTTTGTCTTTTCTTTTCAAACAACTTCAAAAATTACTATGCAAATGAATGAAAACTTGAGAAAATTTGACTAATCTAATCATACAACAGTGAAATGATGCAAAAAGATCCCAAAGTAACCCACTTCAACCAAAAGGAAGAAACTGGAACAAACCCTAACTTGGAGGAACTAACAAACTGAAAGCTTACCAGATCCACAAAAAAGAAGAGTGACAAACTCAGACTACAAGAAGCAGTACAGAGCATAAACTATTCAAAGGACTTGATCACTAACCTAGAACACAAGCACCCAAACCTACAAACCAAGCAGGAGGACCACCTACACTCACCAATGAAAGAAACTCAAACACAAAATCTCAAGGACTTGAAGAAATCAAGTGAACGATGTGACATATAGACCTCAGACTCACAGAGTCATGTCATAAACAGAACCTTCACAAGCAATCAAAAAGCCAAAAATAGGGACAAACAAACCCTCAAGTACTAAAAGACTGCTACATGAAATAGGTGATTGTCTATGCAGACAACCCGTGTACGACACACGACTGTCCAGAAGGAAACCTGCATGTACATAGTGAAACACACGACTCTCTAGGAAGACAACCTGCATGTGTTGCAAAAATTTTTTCCCAAAAAAAGACTACCAACAAAGATCTGAACAAGAAAAACTATAAATAAAAGGCCAAAAAGATTGAACACACCCAGAATAAAAAAAAAATCAAAGGTTGGTAAGGAAGCCTAAAGAACGGACCCACACCAAACTGGACTTCTCAGTGGAGTCACCAGTTCTGCTATTCAAGACAATGCACCCTTGTAACCTAGGGTCTCTAGGGTTACCAACTTACTAAGACACTTGCAGACAATCAACTTATCTAGAAAATGAAATAGGAATATGAAGGAGGCTTGGCTTACCCAGTTTATGATGGTTTATCCAAGCTTGATCCTCTCCTCTTTCAATCTTCTTCAAAGCTTATAGGGATTCTCCAATTATCCTGCAAACGACAAATTCTTCCAGCAATATCTCATATATATATTAATGGTTAGTGAAATGCATATTCATAATAACGTAATTGAAATCATTCATAATCCATCATACATGAGAAAGAAGCAATACAACGGTTGGAAGAATAACTTTCTTTATTCATAAACAGAGAATGGTGAGATTATAACCCAGCTTCTGAAACAAGGACTCCTCTGCAAACTGAGGACACTGAGTTCTGCTGCTTCAAGAGGTGTGAAGACATACCACCAGCATGACTTTGCTCTTCTAATAATTGATTGATTAGCCCCATCCCATGCCCTCTATTTATACATGGGGAAATAGAGAGGTTTTGAATGTTAGGATGGTTGAGACAGTTGATATAGTTATTGATTAACGCTCAACTAATCTCGACTAATCGTGATTTATATTTTTTATCATTGAATTAAGGTACACACGAGTATATATATAGGAAATGCACGTATGACACGCTCATTTCCTTAAGGCAAGTCGTGTGTTCAAGGTACACATGGGTTGAAATGCAAATAGTAGCGTATGACACGCAGGTTGCAATGCAAATAGTCGTGTGTGCATCCCTAATTTGCAAATGAAAATGTCTTAAGCTGGTAAGGAGTTTATGTATCAATGGTCATGCACATCTATAGTGTTTAGGTAAATTCAATCATGTTGTCCTTTTGTGTCCTAACATATTGGATGTCATTACTCAGATGGAGAAGTTCCATTTTGGTTGATAACACCGGGTTCTACTGCAATTATTGTTGATTGTATCTTGGTGCTTGTTATGAATGGAAAGAGTGTGGAGGAAATGGCCCTTTGAGGACCCCCATGGTTCCAAGAAAGACACGAAATTTCCTTCAACAGTCAACCCATTTTGTGAAAGTTCTTGTGCCTGTTAGAGCCATACAGCATGGCTCGATACAAGCACTCATGAATATTATCATCGCTATTATTGCAGAGAATAAAAAAAAAACTATTCCCTAATTCAGAAAATCTAGGATCAAGACAATCAACTCTTTTGAGATTGTCCAGACCAAAAAAATGGTGACCGCTCCTCTTCGGTTACCACTCAAAAACATCATATGCTTTTAGAAGCACACAGAAAAGAAATCACGGACATATATGTGTTACAATATGAGCTACAAAGGCAATTTGAGTTGTTAGATGACCAGATTAGAGGAATTTGCAGTGCTTCAAGTAGATATCACAGAGTTCTGTAAGAAAACAAAAACCTTTACAATAATATTCAAGACCTCAAAGGAAGCCTAAGGGTATACTGCAGAATCATGCCACATTTTGGAGGTCAATCTGACGCTCAAAGTGTAGTGGAATTTATTGGGGGAGATGGATACCTCCTTGTCAATAAATCCAACATGGGAAAATGTGTACAAAGGATATTCAATTTTAATAACGTTTTTGGGCCATCTTCTACACAAGAGGATATTTACATGGACACACATCCATTGATCTGATCTGTAATGGATGGTTACAATGTCTGCATTTTTTCATATGGTCAAACAGGATCTAGAAATACCCACACCATGAGCAGTCCAAAACCTTTGGGAAGGAGACATAGATTAACATAAATCAACATTCAATGATGATGATGAAGATGATCATGCTGATGGTGGTGGTGATGAAGATGATGAAGATGATGATAAGGGAGATGATGAAGATGTTGATTAGGAAGAGGGAGATGACAATGATGATGATGATGATGATGGTGGTGATGATGATGATGATGATGATTATGATGATGATGATGACAATGATGATGATGATGACGACGACGACAACAATGATGACGACGACAACGACGACAACGATGATGATGACGATGATGACGATGACGACGACGACGACGATGATGACTAGGATGAGGATGATGATGAAAAAAAATGATGATGATGATGAAGATGACAATGATGACAATCATGATGATGATGATGAAGATGACAATGATGAAAATCATGATGATGATGATGAGGATGAGGATGAGGATGAGGATGAGCGTGACGAGGATGATGATGATGATGATGAAGATGTTTTTAATGATGATGATGATGATGGTGGTGGTGGTGATGAAGATGATGAAGATGATGATGAGGGCGATGATGAAAATGATGATGATGTTGATTAGGAAGAGGGAGATGACGATGAGGAGGATGATGATGATGATGATGATGCTGATGAAGATGATGATGAAGAAGATGATGATGATGATCAATAATGGTGGTGGTGATGACGATGACAACAATGATGATGATGATGATGATGAGGGCGAGGATGGGGACGACGATGACAAGGATGAGGATGATGATGATGACTAGGATGAGGATGATGAAGATGATGATCATGATTATCATGATTATCATGATGATGATTAGGATGAGGATGATGATGATGACTAGGATGAGGATGATGAAGATGATGATCATGATTATCATGATTATCATGATGATGATTAGGATGAGGATGATGATGATGATGATGATGATGAAGAAGATGTGATGATAAGATCTTTACCTTGGTCTTCATTAAATTGTTCTGAGCTTCGCTAACATTATAATAGAATGGTTATGAGTGATTATTCACTCCTATAAAGAATACACTTTATGGAACTACCAAACTGCTCAGTTTGGATCTTCCTCTTTTAAGACACCGAACTAGATCCATAAGTCTTGATTCTTCATGTGCACAAATCTAAGAACAGGAGGCTTCACAGGGCCCAATAACTTGTATTTTTTTAACTACTTCCTCGGATCATATTGAATTGTCAGATTAGTCCTTGGAATGGGTCTTAGGAGCAATCCTTAATTTTTCACCCAACTAGCTGCTCCCCCTATCATGTAGACGTCTTCATTCACTGAGCTCCCCCTAAAATTGCAATGATGAAGATGGTGATGATGATGACGAATATGATGATGATGATGAAGATGATGACGATGATAATGAAAATGATGATGATGATGATGATGAAGATGATGATAATGATAATGGAGATGCCGATGAATTGGATGACGATGATGTTGATGATGAATACGATGATGAAGATGAGTATGCTGATGATGATGACGTAGAATATGATGATGATGATCAAGATGATGATGGTGATACTGAAGACGTTGATGATGAAGATGATGATTATGATGATGATGATAAGGAAGATGACGATGATGAAGAAGATCATGATGATGATTATGGCGACAACAATGATGATGATTATGATATTGATGAAGACAACGAAATAGACGATGGTGATGACGATGACAAGGATGATGATGATCATCATCATCGTTGTTGTCCTCATCACCATCATCTTCGTCATCTTAATCGTCATCATGATAATCATGATCATCGTTATCATCATAGTGTTCATCCTTGAAGGTACTTATGTATAGGATCTCACTATAAGCAATGCAACCAATACAAACTATGACAAAATCCTAGTTAAATTAAATTAAACTACACTAAATTAAAAACATAGAGTTGTTACTATAATTAATTTAAAATGCAACAAAATATAAAATATGAAATAAAAAAAACCAAAAAAAAACTAAACAAAAGGTAAATATGCAAAATAAAAAAACAAAACAAAACACAAAATATAAAATATGCAAATAAACAAACAAAAAACGTAGAATTCGAAAACACCCGCGAACTAGCTCATTAGCAAAACAACAACGAACAAGTTCAATCCCGTGCACTAGTTCATTAGCAGCATCCAGAGCACTGGTAATTTGATGAGCAAAGCAGTGGTAAATCAAGGAGCAGGGGATATCGGTCCAGAGGATATCGGTGTTCCCAGTGGAGGCAATCCGGCCCTAGTCCAGAGGATGACAAAAAAATCTGGCCGTAGTCTAGACGATACCGACGTTCCCAGGGGAGGCAATCCAGCCGCAGTCCAGAGGATAACAAAGGGACCAATGAATTATGTAAGCCCATTAACCCTAGCAGTGTAAGAATTTGGAAAAAATACGTCAAATTTCCCAACCAATACGGATTCGGTACAGTCATACTGAAATTTTAATTTTTTTGTTGTGCTACCATTGCTTCTGTTATCGGTGGATCTAGTAAGTGTTTTCTATTATTGGAGCATTTGAAGCTCATCCTTAAATTTTGGGAAAAGACATATGGGTTGAGAACTGCAAGCTAGTTGTGCTCTTGTATAATTTTATGAATTATGGCACAATTTGCAAGCTTTTGTAATTTTATTCTATTTAATGGTCTGGAACAATGTGTAGAGTCCTGTAGGAGCTATAATCTGAACTGGTTCAATCGATTATGTCGAAACTTTGAACCTGAGAAGTGTTTCTTCTAAGCATTTAATTTTGCTTTAATAATTAGTTTTACCTCGATTATGGCACAAATCACAAGCGTTTGTTATTTTATTCTATTATATGTCTAAAACATTCTATAGAGTGCAAGCTTGTGTAATATTATTGTATTTAATGGTCTGGAATAGAGTCCTCTATGAGCTATAATTTGAATTGATTCTATCGAAACTTGAACGTGAGACCTCTTTCGCCTTTAAAGATGCATTTAATTTTGCTTTGATTGTCAGTTTTACATGGATTATGGCACAATTTTCAAGCTTTTGTGATTTTTTTCTATTATGGGTCTAAAACATTTTGTAGAGTGCCATAGGAGCTGCAATTATAATGAATAGGTACAATTCAACCTAAGACCTATTTCTCCTTTAAAGAACCATTTTTTTTATGCTCACTTTAACTTGAATTACAACACATTTTGCAAGCTTTTCCCATTTATTGGTTTGGATTTTGGAACAATGTATAGTTCCTTGGGACTCGTGGGCTATAATTTGAATTGACTCCAGTAAATTGACCCTCATACCTCTTTCTTCTTTAAAGACACATTTGATACAAGTATTATTTTTCAACGACGCTTATATCTTTTTGACTTTGTTTGGCATATACCATGGTAGTTAGTGTGGCCGCCTCTGTTTGGCATGTCTCAAAGAGTCCGAAGGTTATCAAGAATATTGTAGCCAGCGTGTGTCTTCATTAAACCCTCTGTGAGCATTTCTTCCTTAAATATATGTTGTGTAATTTCGATCACATCATATCTTCCAAAATACTATCCTTAAATCCTTCTTAACATATGTAGAATTCCCTTTATAAATGCCTGTTTATTAATTTAGCTTACTCTTTTATTTCACCAAGACTGTATAGGCATACTTTTCTAACTTTTGGCAGACTTTTATTTTTCACATCTTGACCATCTTTAAACAAACTGAGGGTATGGCTAGGTATCCACCTCAACTAGGAACAAGACCATGTCACCTTAAAACCTTACTGACAAACACACAATCTCTGGCAGTCACTTTAAAATGGTCTTCAAACTACTCAATTCAACACTTAGTGAATTTTGTCAAGCCCTAGTCATTACTGTGCCAGGAGGCATTTTGGCAGACTCATATCTCACACTTGTGAACACCCAGAGGGAAACTGAGATCATGAGTGGATGCCCAGATCATCAAAGAATGGACCCATAACATCTGATGAATTTATCAGTTAAAGATATGACTCTGGCGTACATTTCCAAGTGGGCTCTCAACCTCATGTTTTCAACACTAGGTCAATTTTTCATATTTTTGGATATGCAAGCTAATGTTTTTACCTCTTTTGGTAGGCTGATATTTTTCTCATGTGGTCACCATAAGAAAAACTAAGAACATGGATGGATATCTCGTTCATTAAAGAACATGCCTATACCTTCTGATGAATTTATCATCACTTAGACATGCTTTGGTGGGCATTTCCAAATGCCTCTTCAACCTTGTGATTTGACACTTAGTCAATTTCTTTAAACCCTAGGTCTCAAAGCTGATTTCAACTTTTCATCAAATTTGGAGTGTAAGACATCCAATGGATGGAGGACAACCAAATGAATCCATTAAGAACAGTTTCATCCTTTGGTACTACATTCTCTCTCCTCGACGGGCATTTCACTGAAGTATGATGTAAAAGCTGCTTAAGACCTTGTTTTGGCAGATCCATAATTTTTGCCTCAGGTACTTTCAGTTCAAAGTAATAACATGGTCAGGTAGACAACACATCCACCTACAGGATTCCCATATGGTGCGGGAATTTCTTTCAACCCACAAATTATGGCGAGCAATCTCCTAGAGCAACTTGTCTAATTTGAACAAAAAGAACTTCTTTTGGGAGGCCTGTATCTTCTTCTTCAAATATTTGTTCTGAGAACTGGTGCCATGGTCGAACAGATACTTCAACCAACTATTGGATTACAAGCCACGGTGGGAAATTTCTCCTTCTTATGAAATATGGTGGGCATTTTCATAAGACTACTGCTTTAGGACAATTTTTCACCACTTAGTCTTTTTCCAACTTTATCATACATGCCTATGCCCATCAAAAGTTATTTTTTCATTAATGAACATCTCTAGGATATGTCTGTCCATAATCATCAGTTCACCAAATGTCACCAATTCTCAAGACTACCTATAATTGGTCTAAATTTGGTGACATTTAACAATGTAATCCTATTTAAAAAAAATCAGGCACATAGTTAGAGAAGGAGTACCTTGCATGACGAAACTTGCATATCAAACCACTGTGGAAGAGGAAGTGCTAGACTAAAGTCGCTGAGTTTCGGTGGGAAATCCATGAATGAAGCAATATGACCACCGCCCATTCCAAATTGAATCCCCAACATGATCTATATGAGGGGGAACCACATACATCTTTGCATGCATTAACAAGTCAAGTGGCCCCAGAAACACACTTCTATATTGGTGTTGTGAACAAATTCCAAACATAATCAAATTGTGTCTTATACTTAAAAATAATTCAAATATAAATAACTCTAAAAGAAATTACACCTTTGAGAGAAAAATAGCTTTTGGTAAAGTTTTTGGGAAGAATTTTTTTTTGATATTAAAACATTACAAGTAAATATATTTGCACGCTAAATTATATCTGCTTGGTAGGTTATATTCTTCTTTTATTGAGTCTAGGTACCACCAAATAGGTATCTATCAGATCTATCTTCCTCGAGTGATGGTGAAGATATACTAGGAGAGGTTGAAAGTGATATGTGTTGTACTAGTTCTACTGGTTCTATATCAACTAGATCTGAAAAGGTAAGGAAAAGATTTCGTAGACGCATGCAATATTTGATTGCCAATAGAGGGTCATGTAATTATGATGCTGAGAGAATAGGTGACATTGAGTTGCCCTTGAGGTATAGAAATCTAGTGCAATGATGGGTACCTAATAAGCTACCTCAAGTGGACACAGATTTCTTCATCAATGGGAGGATGTATCGCATTGCTCCTTCGTCCTTACATGGACTGGGGATATTTTCCATGGATGGCATAAAGGTCGGCTATGGTACTATAACTAAATTGTTGGAGTATGTTGGACCATTATACAGATACAATAACTGGTTGATCTTGGTCAAATATACTTGAAGTATGAGGAGATACGGAGTTGCCGCAAATTATATACAACTAGCATAACACAATAAAAACAAAGGGGCGACTATGTATATTGATGGGAGACCAAAAGCATCCGGAAATGTTGTTGGATTTATAAATAGTACACGGCCAGTGACAGTAACTAAGCAACCGAATTGCGAATTTGAGGGACGCGAAGAACATCGTATATTTGTATGAGCAACAAAAACAATACTTCCAAGTGAAGAGTTGTTGATCGATTGCAACTTAAATCAAATAGATGTGGCTTCCATGGTCTAGGGTAACCGTGGAAGGTCACACGCTATGCCTCATGAGGTAAATGCTAAATATAGTAACTAAACATGACTACAATAACTAAATGCTTCGATTTTTTTTGTTAACATTCGATTTCCACCTTTGAAATTCGCTTTTTTCATGCATATTATGAATATTTCCATGTGATAACATGCTTATTACACTGTTATGCTTATCTCATTTTTTTATGTTACAATTATTGACACAACTTTTATTGATTGATTTATTTTGTCAGGGTTGTAGCAGTGGAAATCCACATGTTGCTTCCACGGTCCAGGGTGACTGTGGAAGGTCACAATCTATGCCTCGTGAGGTAAATGTTAAATATAGTAAATAAATATTGCGCCAATAACAAAATGTTTCAATTTTTTCAGTTAACATTCGAGTTTCATTGTTACCATTCGATTTTATTGTTCTTATTGTGAATATTTCCATATGATAACATGCTTATTATAATGTGGCAGGGGTATGCTCATCCCCATGGAGCAGAACATGTATCTCCTCCTTCGGAGGTAAAAGTAAATATTATTGCAGTATCTCATTTTTATTTATGTTACAATTATTGACTCAACTAAATATAGTAACTAAATATGACTACAATAACTAGAAACTCCAACCCCAGAAGATTTTCATGTGACAACATGCTTATTACACTGTGGCAAGGGTCTTCCCATGGTCGTCATGCAATAGAACGCGTGTCCTCTACTTCCATGGTCCAGGGTGACCATGGAAGGTCACACTCTATGCCCCATTAGGTAAGTGTTAAATATAATAACTAAATGTTGAGATTTTTTCTGTTAACATTCAATTTCCACTGTTACCATTCACTTTTTTCGTGGTTATTGTGAATATTTCCATAGGATAACATGCTTATTACACCGTGGAAAGGGTTTGCTCATCGCCATGGAGCATAACATGTATCTTCTCCATCAGAGGTAAAAGTAAATATTATTGGAATATCTCATTTTTGTTGATGTTACAATTATTGACTCAACTAAATATAGTAACTAAATATGACTACAATAACTAGAAACTCCAACCCCAAAATATTTCCATGTGACAACATTCTTATTACACTGTGGTAGGGTCTGCCCATGTTTGTCATGGAACAGAAGGCATGTCCTTTACTTCTGAGGTAAAAATAAATATTATTGCAATACCTCATTTTTTATTATGTTACAATTATTTTCATAGCGTTTATTAATTGATTTATTGTGTTAGGGTGGCGTCGGTGGAAAGGCACCTACTGCTTCGATGGTCCAGGCTAACCGTGGAAGGTCACGCTCTATGCCCCATCAAGTAAGTGTTAAATATAATAACTAAATGTTTCGATTTTTTATGTTAGCATTCGATTTCCACTATTTGCATTCACATTTTTCTGTGCTTATGGTGAATTATTGATTGATTTATCATGTCAATGTGGGGACCGTGGAAAGGCACCTATTGCTTCCACGGTCCAGGGTGATCGTGGACAATCACCCACTGGAAGTAGATCAGTAGGGGGTGACAGTGGGAAGTCACCGGCCACAACACCGCATCAGGTATGTGTTAGTTCTTAATAGTAACTAAATTTCATTACAATAACAATGTTTGAATGATGTTAAAATTATTTTTCTTAATTTTATTGTTTGATGAATTTAGTCTAGTGCACTTGATCTAGGTGATGAGGACCTTGAGGATGAAATTTACTATTCCATAAACCCTATGGATACTATAAAGAAGGCCCTGAAAAAGGAAAACATAGAAATTATTTCCTTAGATTACATAAGGCCCATGACACAGGAGATTAGGGAAAGGATTGAAGAGATGAAAGAACAAATAAAATACTATGGGGCAAGTGGCATATTCACATATTTTTTTAAGCTACGACATGATTTCATATCTGATATTATGTTTTCTATGTTTCCAAGTGATTTGATAAAGTAAAGTTTTTCGTTTGTAGGAGTTTTTACAACCCGTGACTAGAGAAATTGTCGAGACAGGTATAGGTAACATTCATGCTCCAATACATCAACAATGCCGACAAAGCAATGTACCAATGAGGATTTTTGACACTCCTCTGGTTGGCCTCGAATCCATTGATGAGGGCGTCGATTTTGATCAACATGGCATGCCAGATCATGATGAGACAGAGCCTAGGACTGCACTTGACTCTGGAGATGAACCTACTGTAGATGACCAGGAAACTTTTCCTGGAGCATCATGAGTTAAAAGCACCAGATCACTAGATCTCACCTTTTTGGTGGATGACGCTTATGTTCCGATCAAGATTTAAAAGATTGCAAGTATTTATTAATTAATTTATTCATTTTAATCATGAAATTTAAATGGACATACGCTGAAATTATTATAAATTAATGGATTACACGTTTATGCAAGAAACAATGTTTTCTACAGGAATTTGAATGACAAGCATTGGAGTTGTTTGGCCCCACCATTCGCACATGGTGGAATAGCCAACATAGCGCAAAGATAAATGTATTGATATACCACATGCTAAACTTGTTCGACAATACATTCAACAAGAAAGTGGTTGCAAAGTGGTTAAAATATACCAGGGCCCAATATAGGGATAAATTGCAACTTGACCTCAAGCATGAGCGCCTTCCCATAGTTCCGGAGAAAGAGTGGAAGGCACTCATAGAGGATGCAAAGGAGAACTTGCTAAAAAGACAAGGAAAACAACCACGGCCTGGAAAAGCAAGGTACAACACATATCATCTTTTTAGTGAAATATGCTCATTTATTTTTTCTTTTTGTTTTAAGCAAGAATTCTGATATCTAACGTTTTTCAAAATTTTCATATATAGGCTACCAGACACCTCCAAAGCAACCAAGGCTAGAGTGGAAAAGCACGGGCAACATAGACTGGACCAGGGTGGCTATAGAAAACTAAGAGCCCGAATCGTAAGAATTAAATGATTAACTATGGGGAATATTTATTTGAAAGTAGCGAACAAATATCTGTTTTTGTAGAGGGAATTTTATATGTGTTATGCATTGCAGGGAAATACGTTCCAAGATGCTGCCACCGAGGAAGACCTAAAGCTTGGTTTCAAGTATGGTTTTAAAAGTGTCATTGAATATCGCAAAAGCTTGGGGCAGACTCCAATCTCCCTAATGACACAGATGCAGGTAAATAAAAAGAATAAGGACATCATTGCAGTATACTATTAAAGTCTATTCAGTTTTTATTATATCACCCATAACTAAATATTTATGTTTTATTTTAAGCAACAATGCAACCGCAGCACTGAATCCAACGGTACTCCGCACGTACCAGCTGATGTTGAGGTGTGCATGTCCCATGATAGTGGGGAGCAGAGTGGCCATTCTGGTATGTCTGCTTTGGAAAGAGAAATATCTACTGTGATTATAGATATTTCTTTCCTGACATATACTTATAAATTTTCTTCTTTCGATCGAAGACTGTGAAGCTCATGAGGGTGAACCGCAAGAGGGATTAGCAAGTAGAGAAACAATTAAAACACACCAATTGTTTCAATGCAAAAAAAACGTAAATCAAAGAAAAAGTAGATGTATAAATTCATGACTTGTATTTGGATGTATATCGATGTTAGTCTAAAACATTGTTGATATGAATTAACTCTTTTGCTTCAATGTTTTTATGTTTATATTTTTTGATGACTAGCCTAGTTATGCATGAATGTTTAAATGTTTTCGATGTAAACAACATCATTTATTGGGTATGGGATTGAGAGAGACATTGGGGGGGGGG
>LPNX010615050.1:126890-233102 GCA_001517045.1 Pseudotsuga menziesii
AATGAATCCGAACCTCATATATTACTTATTTTATAAAATTGTCTCAAAAAAAATACCTCATATATTACTTAGGTTTAAAATATCGGAACCTCATATATTACTTAGGTTTAAAATATTCTTAATAAAACGAGTTGTTAATGTTAGACCTCTTAATCCTAAGTTTTATAGTCTAGGTATTTTCTAGTATTATATTAAAGAATACATTAGTTTAGTGGGAAATTATACTTTGTCTATGACTGTTTCTTTGTAAATGACACCCATCATTCCCATGTGATTATATGACTGGTTGTCTTCCTACTTTCTAGTGTAGGATTGAGCTATATAAACAAGCTCTCTTATTTATGAGAGGTTAAGAGAGTCTTGTGAGTGTGATGTAAATTTCTTTTTCGTTATTAATAAAATAAAATTGTGTGTCTGAGGACACTTCTTCATCATTTGGTATCAGAGCCATGATTAATTGATGTTGGATTGACAAAGGATGCTAGTCTTCACAACATCAATATGGTGACAACAACGTTCTTTGGGAGGGAACTTTTGTCATCAAATTGATAAGGAAAAACTAGTCATGATAAAGTGCAGCTTTAACCATTGTCAGGTTTTAATGTTGTTGCATAGATCTATAGATCTTTTAATTCAACAACTTTTTAAATCTATGGTGAATACTGTTGTTTTTTAATTCTTTTGTGTTCTTTAATTATAAAAATTTGCTTTAGATCTATGAAAGTCTGGAAATTTTTTGATATAGAGTTATTATGTTTTAAATCTTGATCAAAAGGCTGTAAAATTCTGGATTTTTGCTATCATTTTTTTAAAGATTTGAGTAACAAAGAATTCAGTAATCCAACCAGCGATCCAATCAAAGATCCATTCTGCGATCCAACCATCGATCCATTCAGTGATCCAACCAATGATCCATTCATCGATCCAACAAAGAATTCAGTAATCCAACCAGCGATCCAATCTGTGATCTTAGCCTGAAAAGTATTATGAGGATCTTAGCGGGCGATCTAATCAGCGATTTACACCAAATTCTTCCCGCAATCTGGAAATCGTGATCATTTGACCTATGATCAATGATTCGACATGTGATCAGTGATTTGACCTGCGATATGATCTGTGTTTTACATCAGTCAACGATCTACCAAAGTATGCCTGCGATCTTAGCCTGAAAAGTATGCAAATATGAGTCCATTATGCGATCTCTTCCTCCCATTGGCGACACCACAAGTGAAGATAACAAAGGAATAAGACTCTGTCAATGAAGTGGGGTCCAATCGGTGGGGGAAGGTGGTTTTCACCTAGCCCACCAGGGATCAATTCCCACCGAGGCATGGCCCGCTGTGATAAGGCTCAAAGGGTAGATGACCCCTGGATAGGCTACCGCCCCTTGTCGGGATTGGAGTCGGGACGTCTCGGCCCTTGCTGAGTCACAAGTTTCTGGTATATCCTGGCTTGCGGGCTGTCGGTTTATATCACGGAGGTTATAGTGGCAGCCGACGGATTTGATCCTGGGTCTGGCCCAGACAATTGTGACGAGTTACCGATTCCTCTATTTAAAAAAAAACAAAGGAATAAGACTCCCCTAAAATCGTAGCATGGAAACCGTGCATGGGAACTGTTTAAATTTTTTTTTGATACTCTACCTGCTTCTCAAAGAATTGACTTACAAATGAAATTATTAAGTCAAAAATTAAGAGAGTTTTGTGAGTGTGATGTAAATTTCTTTTTCCTTATTAATAAAATTGTGTGTTGTTGGCTCTAATACTTAGGCCTTGAGGGCCATAACCATGCTTAAAGGTAACTCGATATTTCAACTTAATAAAGCTCCATTACGCTTCACATAGAGAATTTTAGTGGTCACATATCCAAATTGGAACCCTTTTTAGGAATCTGGCGCGTGCTGGGAGGGACTTCAACTGGTCACCTTCTAGTGGTACAGGATCTATCATGTGCCATAGGTCTTCACCGAGTGGCTTGGGTGCAGTAAGGGATTTCACTAACAATCTCATCATCAAAAGTGCTTCTCTTCTTTAACTTCAATATCACTTTAAATTCGTAATTCAGGGTTCAATCAATCTTAATTTAGCATTAAAAATTTTAAGCTCCAATATTTTCTAGCATTTTTTTCCCCTTGGCATTGACATGTTTATGCATGTATGGAGTAGGTTTTTATTTATTTCCAAAACATTGTTTGGCCTTAATGATCAAGATTTGTTTCTATTTTTTTCTTTTTTGCATTCTTGGGTTATTTCATTCTTTACTAATGCTGCATTGTTTCTTTATTTTTGGGGCATTCATATCTTTTTTGGATTTTGAGAAAAATAGAGTATTATAATATTGATTCTTGGGTCCTCCATGTTTTTTATGGAATTACACTGAGTAGATGTTTACTAGCTATCTCATTAGCTTTAACTTTGTTTAATACTCAATTTCTATATCTTCTTGGTATAAATATTCCCAAATACAAGAGAGGAAGAGTATCGTTATAATATTTCTACAATGATCATATATATCGGTTTCTATCAACTAGAACACTTTTAAATATTTTCCAACAAAAAAAATTCAAAATTTCATTTTTCTATCTATTTGAATTGAACTATAAAGATGTTTTCCCAGTAGATAATTGTCCCTTCACATTTATTTTTCTTTGCCATTAATAGAGATATATAATAAAAAAGGGGCTGTGCATTTTTTAATCCAATAATAGGACCATCTTTACATTGTAGGACCATATTTACGTCATAAGGAATTTTCCCTATGTGGATTCTATGTTTTTTTCTTTTCTTTTTTGAACATTGGTAATCGTTGATTTGAGTTAGACGACCATTGAGAGAGTTTTGATAGCTGATCCATAATAGGTCACCAAGATTTAATGCTTCCATATATGATATGATACTCATCCAACCATCATACACACAGTCATACTGTGTACAGTCGTAATACTTAGGTGCAATTGTAGAAACACCAACTAGTTGTTGTAACTTTATGTAGCAAGTTGGTCTTCCAACTGCCACAATCCTTCCACATTACAAGCATGTCCCGAGTCTCTCACCTTCTGGCTCTCCACAACATCAACATACACACCCTCACACATAGACGAGCGGGGTGGGATGTGGATCTCGTCATTCAAAGGCTTGATCAAGTAACTCATCTCATCCATATCATATAAGTCTAGTAGGATTGAATCTCCTTGCCTCTATTGGAACTTTTGATTTTATCTTCCAAACTCTTCATGACACCGCAAACAACCTTCTCTATGGCCACAAAATATTAAGCACTTTGTTCCTCCTCTAAAATATTAATAAGCTCTTATGTTGCAAGTTAAGGTAATCTATATATGAGCATACATTGGCATAGAGTCGATCAAATCCTATTCATGATGTCACTCCGATCTATTATTAATATTTAAATGATTCAGTGACTTATTTTTGTCCTTTAATGGTTGATAAACCTGAATTTTAGAGAAAATAGGGTGTCTTTGTTATAGAAATTGCATGAAATGGGGTGGATATATTTTATAAGCTAAAAATAGTAAAAAAGTCTAAAGGAACTGAGACACCATCTGCCTCTAAAAATACCTCTCAAATTAAAAAGTCACTACAGTCCTTCGAAAAACCACTCAATGGCGGGGTAAAAATGGAATCCTCACCCCCTGTAGCTGTATGTATAATTGAGCACAGATTATCTAGTGGTGGACAGAGCCAACCCTTATCAAACTCTGGTATTTCTAGGAGAAATTCAATTGAAAGAAAACTTACAACGGTCAACGCTTTGGGAAATGTACTTCCTAGGTGAAATTCAATTGAAGGAAAAGAAAAGTAGCTGTGGAATCGAGGCCAACAACTTCTCCACATGGGCATGCTGAAAAAAATTGCAAGACACTAACTGATCATCATTATTTGAAGGTGGGAAAACAAGAGTTGTCATCGATCATCAGTATTTGAAGGTGGGAAAACGAAAGTTGTGATAACCTACATTTGCTTAAATCTACATGTAAATCATTTTCCATCTCAAAAATATGCCAGGATTGGGTCGGAATCCGGAACTCAATTATTTTGTACTTGCTATGTGGATCAATATATTTGAGAAGATGGTTTTTGCTGTAAAATACCAGCCATGTTAGAGGAGCTTTTAGGAGAGGCAATAACTTTTGGATTGTGCAGTATCATCCCCATGTTATGTTTATTGTAATTTTTATTTTGCTGAAAATTATTTATTATTTTATTTCTAGTGAGAAAAATTTAATTTTTTTTTATATTGTTATTTTTAATTAATTCTTAATAAGAATTACATAAATTCCCTTGATACTATTATTAATTTCATAATTCAGCCTTGACATCATCTTCTATAGCCACAAGCTTCACTTATGTGGACAAAACTTAGTTTTTCCAAGTGCTTTGCACCTATTTGAGTCATCAAATATTCCAAGTTCTTTGCACCTATTTGAGTCATCAAATATTTGATGTCTATATGTAGATCTCTTTTTTATCAAGAAAGAAAATAAATATTATGTGAATAAAAGTTTTCCTGATTTCTAAAATATCACAAGGAAAATCTCAACCTTTATACTTCTCAAGAAAATGGGATGATTATATGCCTACTAATGGGTTAACATATCAACCACATTGACCCATTAACCATCAATCACCTAGTTTACTAACCTCCTAATTCACTAACTATTAACCATGGTTTACAATTGTTAACCATGTTAACCACATTAAACTATTAAACCCAATCCCATTGGCCCACTAACATGGTAAGCCACTTATCCACTAATCCATACAATCCAGAAGCCTCATAACATAGTAACCCGCCAATTTTTCACCCTCATTAACCATATTTAGCATTGACCATAGTTAACCATCCTTGAGCATTGTCGGCCACCATTGACTATGGTTACTTGTATTGAATTTTTTATAATGGTTGAAATTATTGATCATGATTGACCATTGTTAACCATGTCGAAAAGGGTTAACCTCATTGAGACATCACATTTTCTATAGAATACATTTAGATCACTATATCCTACTAAGGCCTCTAGGAGGATTTGCTCATGACATGGTTTGAATACGTAGAGCTCCATCACTAGATTCTTCCCAATTGCCTTAAGTGTGAAGAGAGTTGAAAATTAGTACCATTTTCCTATAACTATTGTGGCAATTAATTGGAAATTAATAAAAATATTCTTCTTTTATTGTATCATGAAAACCTACTACCTTTTATAACTATATAACCCATAATGTTCCAACAGATATTGGCTTGTTTTGACTAATGTGGACTATTAATCAACATCGACCAACTTACAAAACTAGTTACCACCTACCCACTAACTAATCCAATAATCACCAAATCCATTAATCCCTCAACACACTATCCTTGGTAACTCACTAAACCTAGTGATCATTAAGCATATCAACAACTATGTTGACCATGGTTAGTCATTGTTTTCCATATTCACCTTGGTTCACTATATCAACAACATTGACCCGCTAACCCCTAAATTGTTTACCCACTAATGTCATATAACCATTTTTCCACTAAACCATATTGAAACAACAAATCCCACTAAACCCATAACCCACAAACCTCTTGTTATCACTCATCAATTTACCTTGTCCGTGGAAAAAAATCCCCAAGGCAACCTCAAACCAATCTTTAGGTTGAAAAATGTCATTTCCAGCTAGAAGGGGATCCCTCAATGAAATTTAGTGACAATGGCCAAATCTGTAGATAAGGATAGGGTTTATAATGTGGTTGGTAGGGTTAAGGATGAGACCATTGTGCATGGAGTCAAGGGTTGGAATTAAAAAAGTGATCAATAATCGGTGATTGAACAATCAATAGAAAAGGTAGGGTAAAAAATATCTTTTCAGTCACTAAGTTCATTGTAGTATGATGGAAGAATTGAGAATTAATAGTCCATTATATTAGAGCATCAAACAATGAATGAATTCCAATGTAAATTTAGAAGAAAGGGTGGGAGTATTTAACTGTATGATTTCAGAGCATCAAATTTGAATTCCAAACCACTTATTTTCAATTAAATATTGGAATATGATACATTAAATGGAATAATGAGATAAAATATAAACACATACACAAGAAAAATCACACGCTTTAAGATATTGGCACAAGGTTCTTTGCAAATGAAATATCACTACTCCTGTATTGATTCACCTTCGTTAACTCAGAAAAATATTGCAGCACCAAATATGTATTTTTTATCTAACTCTGAACCTTATTACATTGCAAATGATGGTTTATATAACCAATACAATACTATGAAGGTTACTAACTTCTAGAAGAAAAATCTAACTAATATTTTCTAAAAATAGAACAAATCTAGGACATGCTACAAGGTGTCACAAATGTTGAAAGTTGTTGGAGTTTATTGATAAATGATCTCTGCTACATGTTGACTTTGATACCCTAGAAATTTATAACTGGACCCTTGTGCTTATTTTGTTCCTTCAAATCTGCGAAATATTTTCTTTCCAAGTGTGAGATTTGATCTTCAAGTGTTTACTTTAAAATCTGAAAAATGTATCTTTGACTATCACGTGCTTTTTAAAATTCCCTTTGTATATTTTCAAATCTTATTTATCCAAATCCTTCTTAAAATATATCAATTTTAAATATTTGGGAATATCATATTTGGCCAAACTAATTCCCAAATATTTTTTATCTCTAAAATTCCATTTCCATATTTCCTTAGAAATAATGAGAAATTATTAGCACTTGTGGCTTAGAAAACCATGTCTTCAAAACCATGTTCTGGTTATCCATCAATGGAGAACCATCCCTTGTAAAACTCATCCATTATTTGCATTTGATTTTATTCATTTATTAATTCCATAATGAAATTCAAAACAAATTTCACAAATAATTCTTCACCCTGTAAAAAAATCATCCATCGTTTCTAAATACATGTCTTGTTTTGCCCAACAGTTGTGTATATTCATAAATATAATCCAAAAACAATTTATAAATTCATGTAAAAATCATCTTTTGGTTTGCTTCATGTGGTTTTAAATTTCCAAGCATGGCCAGATTCTCTCACCTTCTGGCTCTCTGCAACATCAACATACACAGCCTCATACACAGACGAGCTGAGTGCGATGTGGATCTCGTCACTCAAAGGCTTGATCAAGTAACTCATCTCATCCATATCATAGAAGTCATAAGATTGAATCTCCTTTACTCTACTAGAACTTCTGATTTCCTCCTCTAGACTCTTCCTGACACCACAAACAATCTTCTCTATGGCCACAAACTCTTAAGCATTTCGTTCCTCCTCCAAAATATTGATAAGCTCCTCTATTGCAGGTTAAGGTAATCTATACATGAGCATACGTTGGCATACAATCAATAAAATATCATTCATGATGTCGCTCTAATCTATTATTAATATTGGATTTCTACTTTCCCTTTTAAATGATTCAACGTCTTATTTTGGTCTTCTAATGGTTGATAAATGGTTGGTAAACCTGAATTTCAGAGGAAATAGGGTTCCTTTGTTATATAAATTACATAAAATGGTGTGGATAAAATTTATAAGCTAAAAATAGTAAAAATAGTTTATAAGGAACCGAGACACCATTTGCCTCTAAAAAGACCTCTCAAATTAAAAAGTCACTACAATCCTTCAGGGATAATTTTAGGGGCGAATTTTAGCCCAATGGGCTATTTTTACATGTTTTTCTCCCAAAAAAGATTCACCATTTTGCATTTTTTGAAGCCCTGTTTCGCCCAATATTGTTGGGGTAAAAATTTTTCATCGTAAAAATCGCCAAATTATTATATAAACAATATAAAATCCTTGGAAATTAAAATATTTTTTGAAAAATATTGCCAATCATTTTATAGTTGGCGTTTTAAGAATTGGTAATATTCGCCAACATTTATACACTTTTAAATAAGTATGGTTCCTTAAAATCATCCCTACAGTCCTTTGGAAAACCAATCAATGGCGGGGTAAAAATGAAATCTTCACCCCGTATAGCTGTATGTAGAATTGAGCACAGATTATCTAGTGGTGGACAGAGCCAACCCTTATCAAACTATGGGATTTCTAGGAGAAATTCAATTGAAAGAAAACTTACAGCGGTTAAGGCATCGGGAAATGGGATTCCAAGGAAAAATTCAATCGAAGGAAAATAAAAGTAACCATGGAATCGAGGCCAACAACTTCTCCACATGGACATGCTGAAAAAATTGCAAGACATCAACTGATTATCAGTCTTTGAAGGTGGTAAAATGAAAGTTGCGATCGATCATTAGTCTTTGAAGGTGGGAAAACGGAAGTTGCGATCAATCATCAGTCTTTGAAGGTGGGAAAACGAAAGTTGTGATAATCTTCATTTGCTTAAATCTACCTGTAAATCATTTTCCATATCAGAAATGTTCCAAGATTGGGTTGAAATCCAGAACTCAATTATTTCGAACTTTCTATGCGAATTAGGTTATCTGAGCAGATAGTTTTTGTTGTAAAATATCGGCCATGTTAGAGGAGATTTTAGGAAAGGTGATAATTTTTGGATTGTGTAGTATCATCCTCGCGTTATGTTTATTGTAATTTTTATACCGCTGAAAATTAATTATTATTCTTGTCCTGTGAGAATAATGTAATGTTTGTTTTTATATTGTTATTTTAAATTAATTATTAATAAGAATTACATAAATGCCCTTGACATTGTTATTAATTTCATCATTTGACATTAACATCAACTTCTATAGCCACGAGCTTCACTTATGTGGCCAAAACGTAGTTTTTCCAATTGCTTTGCACCTATTTAAGTCATAAACTATTCCAAGTGTTGTGCACCTATTTGAGTCATCAAATATTTGATGTCTTAATGTAGATCTCTTTTCGATTAAGAAGCAAAAACAATATTATGTGAATAAAAATTTTCTTGATTTCTAAAATATCACAAGGAAAATATTAAACTTTATACTTCTCAAGAAAATGGGATGATCATATGCTTACTAATTTTTTTATAAATTATAAAAGCATTCATGCACATCATAGCATTAATATATCTAACACCAAACTCAACACCAAGCATTTAAGACATTAGATACAGTGAAGAGGTTAAATATGTGAGACCCAGGACATTAGCTACATAGAGGGGCTTAAACCCAGGTTTAAAACATTTGTGATCTCATATTTTCTTTTCCTTCTCGAAAAAATCAAAGCAGACCTTCAAATGGGATGCATATTAATGTATAACTTTTACTTATAGTTAATAATAACTACTAATATTATTATAATAAATCATTAAAATTATTATTATTATTATTATTATTATTTTTATTATTATAAAGGTGTAGCTTAGGTGGTTGGGAAGAATGATTGTTACCCTCCCCAACTACGTTCAATTCATTTAAATGACATGAATGTTGAGCCCTTTTGTATTAACTATGTAATGATTGAGTGGATTATGTACTTTATGTCATAACGAAGAGAAAACAATATTATGTGAATAAAGCTTGTCTTGACTTTTTATAAATTACATAGAATTAACAAGGAAAACATGAGTCCTTATACTCCTTAACAAAATGGTGTGATCAAACATATTGAAATGTATCAATATATGTATTTTCATCTTTTTGACACTTTATGGATTGAAGAATAAAAACCATGGGCTTCTAGGGGCCATTTTCAGGATTGGTCATAAAATCTAGTAAGGAAACCCAAAATTTTATCATCAACATAAAAATAGTGTTATTTTATTTTAATTTTAATATTAAATATTTAATATTAATCTAAAATTCTAATATTTAATATGTATATAACCTAAAATTCTAAAATTTTATTTTTCAATCCAAATACCTATCAGATAAAAGAGTGAAACATATAAGTAAGAATTAATAAGTAAGAGTTAAAAGAGTAAAACATATTATATATATAATTTCATCTTTAGAAAAAACTACGCAAACATCTCAAATTATGTCATTTTTTGAAAAATTATTGCCTCTATAAAAACATTATTGAGTCTTAAAAAGACACCAAATTAGTATCCATTGATATGTGTGTGTGTGTGTGTGGGTTATCTTGAGTGGTTGAGAGTTATGCATTGCAAGTAGGAGGTTACGGGTTCAATTCCCTTAGTTGGCCTCCTTTGTGAATATAGTGAGCCTCACTTGATTTTCCCTTCATGTTAGGTTGTCAAAACTGCAACAAAATGTTTTACATGGGGTACCATCCTCGAAATTAAGGGAAGTGCCCAAAGGGTTTCCCATGACGTGCATTTAGTTGAAAAAATTATTAGTAGTGCCTAGTATTGATAATATAACAATGACAAACCCCAACAATTTTTTTGACCTTATTAAGAGTAATTGGTTATAGTATCAATGGGTTAACATATCAACCACATTGACCCATTAACCAGCAATCACCTAGTTTACTGACCTCTTAATTCACTAACCCTTGATCACGGTTTACCATTGTTAGTCATGTTAACGACACTAATCTATTAAACCCAATCTCGTTGTCCCACTAACATGGTAAGCCACTTATCCACTAATCCATACAATCCAGAAGCTTCCTAACATAGTAACCCACCAATTTTTCACCCTCATTAACCATATTGAGCATTGACCATAGTTAACCACCCTTGATCGTTGTTGACCAGCATTGACTAAGGTTACTAGCATTGACTTTTTTTATAATGGTTGAAATTATTGATCACAATTGACCATTGTTAACCATGTTGAAAAGGGTTAACCTCATTGAGACATCACAATTTTTCTAGCATAAATTTAGATCACTAGATCCTACTAAGGCTCAAGGGGGATTTGCTCATGACATGGTTTTAATCCATAGAGCTCCATCACTAGATTCTTCCCAACTCCCTTAAGTGTTAAGAGAGTTGAAAAATAGTACCATTTTCCTATAACTATTGTGGCAATTAATTGCAAATTAATAAAAATATTCTTCTTTTATTGTATCATGAAAACCTACTACCTTTTATAACCATATAACCCATAACCTTCTAACAGATATTGGCTAAAAGGTTTGTACCCGTTTCATATCTAATTGGTTGTTGAAAATGTGTAAGGAATGACATTGCTAGAGAATTAAAATCAACAATAGAATGTTGCAACAGTACAATCTACCATTTGGAAGTTGTGCCCGTAAGAGTTCGTTGGAAAAGTATTAAATGTATGGAATCATCCATGAAAGAGCTTGATGAACAGCAAACATGGAAAGTCATAACATGATTTTTGGGGTCTTCTTCTTGTTTTCCATCAAATTTTCGTACATCGGATGGTACCTTGGTCGGTATGGATGGCCAAAAGGGTCATGCATGATGGGATCATTTATGAGTTTGGACAAGTTGGGAAAATATAAGGTTGCTAAAAATGGAATTTTCTTATTCGAATGTGGGTAGTTATAATATTGATAAGGCACAGAAACACCAGTAGGACCATAAACTAGTTATGGTTGTACATTATAGCCATATTGACCACCCACATTTGGTTGATGGTAAAGTTGAGGGTTCTGAGCTAAGGGTTGAGTAGAAAATACTAGTTGTTGAGGAGTATAACTCACAACAGGTTGTGACCATTGATTAGTCATACCTCTAGGATAAGGTACAACAATATAAGAATTCGTAGTAGGGGGTTTAAGTAATAATAGGGAATATTTCCTCCTAGTTGAATATTGTGTGCCTCTAATAGGTTGTTGTGCTGGTTAACCCCAAACATGTAGCTGATGTTTCCCCCAAGTAGGTGGTTTTTGTTGATCATGACTACCCACTCCACTTGGCATTGCACCCGGTTTATTATACAAGGTAGGTGTATAATGGGCTCCTACTAGAAAGTGAGCTAAAATTTGTAGAATAACGTCTAGTTATGTTTGGAAAATGGATAGAAGGAAAATAAAAAATTATCAGTCAAGCAGTAATAGTTGATGTATGTACTGTTGATTTTTTGAGCAGCATCGAGAGCCCTTCTCTTCGTATAATGGGACCACTTGGTACGGGGCCACGGTGAAGACTCAACCCAGTGTTGAGTGACCATTTTGTTGAATGTTAGATATCTGGTATGGGACCATGATATAAACCCAGATCTGCCCTGGGTAGACTCAACCTTGTGTTGAGTAGACATTTGGTCCGAGACCACAATGTAGACCAGTCTGGGAATGGTAGACTCAACTTAGTTCTGAGTAGCCATTCTCTTGGAGAATGAAGACACTGTAAGCCCTAGACTGGGTCTGGGCATGTGTGTGGCACTTTGACCCTTGATCTATGGGCTTGGTGTGCTTCTCCAAGGATTAGCTACCCTTGGTTAAGTTACCCTAGTACCATATCTAGGTGTCACATAGTGTGTAAGATAAAAGCATTAATAACTCTCTTGGTTTATGATGATGTACTTTTGAAATAAAAAATTACCACAAGTAATGACCACATGGGCACTTGGTAAAAGGCCAAAGCCAAAAGTCAAAAAGAAATAAAGACTTTTTGTACCACAGGAAAAGGACCACAGGTGGAAGACAAAATTAAATAAGGACTTCTTATAAAAGTGAAGAAGACTATCTCATTTTACACACACACTTTCTCTCTCACAGGTGAAGAAGACTATCTTATGTTCAAACCCTCAGCTAGGGTTTTATCAGCAAAGTCCATCTTCAACATTTCTGCACAGCCATCTTCAAAATTCCATTTTTGGGAAGTTTTCAGCAGTCTGATATTTTTGGGTAGTTTTCAGCATTCTGATATTTTTGGGTTGTTTTTCAGCATTCTGATATTCTTGATACTTATTATATATGTAGATGACTTGTTTCTTACATGTGATGAACAATTGATAGACCAGTGTAAGAGGGAGCTTACCTATGAATTCGAGATGAAATATATTAGATTGATGCATTACTTCCTTGGCTTAGAAGTATGGAAAAATCCAGGTGAGATATTCCTGACACAAGGAAAGTATGCAGTGGATATCTTGCAAAGATTTGGGATGCAAGACTACAAGTCCATGAGCATACCAATGACTACCAACTTGACAAATTTGTGGGACTCAACCTCTAGTTCACAGAATGTGGACTCTACTCTATACAGACAGCTCATTGGTTCCTTGATGTATCTCGTGCATACGATACCAAACATCTGCTACACACTAAATGCACTGAGTTGGTTCATGTCAGATTCGAAGCACATACACTTGCTAGCAGCCAAACATGTACTCAGATATGTGTGAGGGACTATCACTTATGGGATTAGGTATACTTCTAGCAGTGGAGTATTGTTATCTGGGTATTTAGATTCAGATTGGGCTGGCAGTGCAATCGACCGAAAAAGTACCTCTAGTTATTGCTTCAGTATGGGATCATCAATGATCTCTTGGTCCAGCAGGAAGCAGGGTTCCATAGCTTAGAGTACAGTTGAGGAAAAGTATCATTAGAGGAATTTTGAGGTCTAAAATGGGCCTCCTAAGGAAAATAATAAAATAATAAAATAATATTTATTAATTTTGGAGGAAAAAAAAACTATTTTTTGTGTTCGTATTTTCGACATATCTCCTTGTGTTTTTACTCAAATTTCGATTGGGAGAGATTGTTGGATGCGCAATTTGATTCTGAATCCAATAATTCCACATCCAATGAGTACCCACACTGCATACTTTGACGGACCCCGCTACCCCAAAAACAAGAAATACCTGAAAAATGTGATGATGATGTCATCATCACATTTTTTCAGGTATTTCTTATTTTTGGGGTGCGGGGTCCATCAAAAGTATGCAATGTGGGTACTCATTAGATGCAGAGTCAAATTCTGCATCCAACGAGCTCTCCCGATCAAAATTTGAGTAAAAACATAAGGAGATATGTCGAAAATACGAACAAAAAAAGTAGTTTCTTTTATGACAAATATGTCAATTCAACCATTATGGTTGATCCATTTTATTGGAATTCTATTGGTTCTTGAATTCCAAATCACAAGAACTTATTGTTGGTGCATTTTCTTATAAGGTCCATTTTAGACCCCAAATTTCCTCTGATGATTGCTGCAAGCGATGCCTGCAAGGAAGCAGTTTGGCTCAGAAAGTTGTCATATGATTTGTTCCAGGGAAAGCTTGACTCAATGATCATCCATTGTGATAATCAGAGTTGCATAAAGATTTCAGAGAATCCAATGTTTCATGAAATATCGAAACACATTTAAATGAGGTATCATTTCATCAGAGACCTAGTGCAGAGAGGTGCACAATACATTCGTACAAATGAACAGATTGCAGATATCTTGACCAAGACTCTGACAGCATCAAAGTTCATGTACTTTCGTGTCAAGCTTGGTAAGGCAGAGAATGCCTTTCTCACTGAGAGGGAGTGTTTATTTTCTGAGCAGCATTGAGAGCCCTTATCTTCGGAGAATGGGACCACCTGATCCGAGACCACGGTGAAGACTCAACCCGGTGTTGATTGACCATTCTGTTGAATGGTATATATCTGGTTTGGGACCATGATATAAATCCATATCTACCTTGGGTAGAATCAACCTTATGTTGAGTAGACATATGGTCTGAGACCACAATGTAGACTAGTCTGGGAATGGTAGACTCAGCTTAGTTCTGAGTAGCCATTCTCTGGGAGAATGAAGACACTGTAAGCCCTAGACTAGGTATGGACATGTGTGAGGCACTTTGACCCTTGATCTATGGGATTGGTGTTCTTCTCCAAGGATTAGCTACCCCTTGTTAAGTTACCCTAGTACCAGATCTAGGTGTCACACAGTGTGTGAGATAAAAGCATTAATAACTATCTTGGTTTATGATGATGTACTTTTGAAATAAAAGAGTAACACAGAGGCACTTGGTAAAAGGCCAAAGTCAAAAGTCAAAATAAATAGACACTTTTTGTACCATAGGTGGAAGACAAAATTAAATAAGGACTTCTTATAAAAGTCAAAGGAAAAAAATAAAATTACCTTTTTGGTAAAAGTGAAAGTGAAATTAGGAAAAAAATAAAAATATTATTATTTTTATCTTTCCTAATCTTGTCCACCTAAAAGGACCACAAGTGGAGAACAAAATTAAATAAGGACTTCTTATAAAAGTCAAAGGAAAAAAAGTACATTTTTGGTAAAAGTGAAAGTGAAATTAAGAAAAGAATAAAAATGTTTTTATTTTTATTTTTCCTAACCTTGTCCACTTACAGGTGAACAAAGGCTATAAAAGAAGATCAAGCCTTCTCATTTTACACACACACTTTTGCTCTCACATGTGAAGAAGACTATCTTATGTTCAAACCCTCATCTAGGGTTTTATCAGCAAAGTCCATCTTCAGCATTTATGCACAGCCATCTTCAACATTCCATTTTTTGGGCAGTTTTCGGTAGTGTGATATTTTCGGGCAGTTTTCAGCAGTCTGATATTTTCAGGCATTTTTTGGCAGTTTGATATTTTTGGGCAGTTTTCAGCGGTCTGGTATTTTTAGGCAGTTTTCAGTAGTTTGATGTTTTTGGGCAGTTTTCAGCAGTCTGATATTTTCAGGCAGTTTTCAGTAGTCTGATATTTTTGGGCAGTTTTCAGTAGTCTGATATTTTCGGGAAGTTTTCAGCAATATGATATTTTCAGGCAGTTTTCAACAGTTTGATATTTTTGGTCAGTTTTCAGCAGTCTGATATTTTTGGGCAGTTTTCATCAGTCTGATATTTTCGGCCAATTTTCAGCAGTCTGATATTTTTAGGCATTTTTCAGCAGTCTGGTACTTTCGGGTAGAAGAGAGAAAATGTATGTTTTTCTAAGAAAGCCCTAAATTGGTAATTTTATGTAATTCTAGAAATTGTGGGTAAGATTATCAGTTTGATTTTTACTGATGAATTTTACAGTTACTGTGGTCAAAATCCAGATTTGGATTTGAGGAACTTTTTGAAGAATTTCTTAAGCCATCTCATTTACGAGATGAATTATTAATGCTTTTGGGGTTTTTGTGCTTTGAAGGTTTCCCCAATGAAAAATATTGTGTCCATGTGTGTTGATGTGATGAATGTGTTTTTACTGCACTGCTGATCTATTTATGTTTATCTGCAAATTTTTAAAGTTTCTGCTAATGCTGAAAATTGAACATGTACATGATGAGAAACATGCGTAGTAGTGACTTGTAGATCATTTTGAGTTCTTAGTCATGTACTTGTAGGTGATGGAGGAACATTAACATTCATGGATTGACTACAAGGGAGTCCAATAGAATGACTAAGAATATCAATTGGTAAAATATAAGGAAAATGTATTATAGAATGTGTGCTAGAATGAGGTGTTAAATCCATGGCAGAAGCTGAGTTAGTACTCATAGAACCAAACTCATAAATATACTAGCCTAAAGTTGAAACCCAGAATGGTGCAGAAGGACCAAACATGGTCACAACCAAATCTCTTGGTGGTGGTTGATAAAAAAAATGAACCTGAAGGTCCTACAGAAAATGTATTATAAGTAGAAGGTTCTTCTATCACTATAGGTGCTGAAAAATGATTGAGTGGGATTTTTACAGGAGGAGAAATTTCTCCCCTGCCTTAAGTTATATGGATTTCTTCCTGTTCTAGAGGAGTTCCAGTTTCAATATCAGAAGCTAGATCCATTTCTTGTTCCATGTTTTGGAGGGTTGTAGGATCTTGTGGATATTCAGGAAATAATCCTTGTATACGACGAGATCATCTTAAAGGTTGGTCTACCAGAATGTTAGACCAAGCTTGTTGGGCACCCAATATGCAAGCTAATTACAACTAACATACAGAGTGTGCAATATTATTGTCAACCTAGGGAAGTCTTTTGTTTCAAGGATAACATGCACTATATATGCTTAAACACTGAGTTGTTGTAAGTAAACAATCATATTCTCTGCTCAACTACGTTCATCCCAAGGATCTACTTGATCTAGTTTACCTTCTAACGAATACAGCCACAATTACCTTCTACTATCCTTGATCTAGAATTGAAAGATTCATGAAATCACATCTAGATTACTTTTGCAGAAAATGAAATCCTGTTACCAATCCATCTAATGATTTACCCAACTATCTTAATCTAATTATTCTAGAAATCCAAAAGACATGAATTGAGTTCAGCTATTCTAGAAATCCAAAAGACATGAATTGAGTTCAACTATTCTATGAATTCAAATATAGGAATGAAACTCTGCAACCATAAAAACAGAGGAACAACTTGCAAGGATCTATGAGAACAACAATTAATAGATCTAAGGATGAACAGAGCTGTTACAACTACCACGCATTTGCATAAGGAACAATTACCTATACAATCGACTGCCACACCATGCCACTATAGCTTTCCAAGAGATGCAATTAATAACACACTGTAAATCCACAACTGTTACAGCTTACTATGAAGAAATGAAATTAACATAACAGCACACAACAGAAATTAAAATTCCTAATTTAAATCAGCAATCCCTATGGGAAGGCGGGCCCATCCTTCACACAGAGATGTTGGAAGTAATGCACGTTAAAACACTGAGATTTGAAGTAACTCCTTGTATTAAAAAGGAAAATCAAATACACAGCCTCAGTCGCAACTAATACAATAATTTGGTTAAAAGTTCAATCCCTGGCTTAGAACAGTTCCCCATATTTATACAATGTCAATCATAACATCCTATCCCCATTATTGTGCAGCCATGAAGATCTCTGATCTTTAGGCGGCCTTAATTACAAATCACATCTGTTACAACCGTGGCAGGATGCGAGTAGGAAATATAGGGAAACTGTTAATTGACCCAGAAATAATGATATCCTCAGATCACAACTATACACGAGCAGCGGCGCACTGTTGCCTTCCAAATCTGTCGCATTCTGTTGCAGCTACCCTTGTACAACTTTGCCTGGAATAATATAATGAGACCACATTCTTTAGGCAATGGTAGGATGGATGGCGATCAGCTTAAGCAATGGATGTCCATTCTTTCCTTAGCATGTTCAGCCCGCTATACCTGCATTCTCTATATCTCGAAATACCTTTATAAACCATCATATGTTAGCATATTTAAAGATATAGAGCCTTAATTACCACAATCCTAAGCATTAATAAAATAAGACAATAACCAATCATACCTTTGTGACTTGAGGAGCAGAGTGAGGGAAAAACATCTATTTAGCATGCTCAATGGGGCAGGATAAGGCAAAAAGAGGTAGATAAGGATGGTCAAAAAGGGGCCATTTCTGGGCCCAACTTCTCCCCCCAACTGTCCTGTTGCATGTCCTCGTGCAACAACCTCCATTATTCCGAATCTGAATCTTGCACTATGCTTTGTTCAAGGAGAGAAGAAAAGTTGTAGGGGAATTCAGACTTCTTTTTCTATGAACCCCCTATGGGCAACCCAATATCTCCAACATTGCTGCTCCTCTGCCTTGGTCAATGAGAAATCCACCCTGTATGGTTTTGCTGGCCACCAGATGAGAGGAAATTTAAATTTCAGTCCTAGCCAATTGACTCCACACTCCCTGATAGATCCAACATAACCCTCAATCCTGGAAAGTGCCTGTTCAAAATTTCTAAAATAATAAGGGTCTCTATTCCCGAGGGTTGGAGAGGCAACCTGCCATCTGTGCTTACTTCCTTCCAAAGCTGTTTGTTGATGTATGGAAATCTGGTTGGTACAAGTAGAAATAACCCCTTCCTGCAGTTCCATTATATGTCGAGTTTGGATGGGGCATCAAAGTGGACCCTGGTGTCGAGCAAAGAGAAGACGAGGATTTTGAGGTTCACTTCGGATCCACATGTTAGAGTGGGCCTCATTGTGAGAAAAAGTTTGAAAGGACCTTTCCCACTGAGCATGATTGCTCATAAAAGAGGCAAAAGCCCTCAACTGAACATCACCTGAAAAAGGAACATGATTCGAATGGCGGTCCAAAGGACAAGCCATCTCATGCAAGTACAGCTCACATTGCAGATTCTGGTCCTCAAAATTATTTCTCAAAAATGTCTCCAAGAATTTCGCTGAGATTTCTATTTCGTATGATCTTCCTTCTTTCACAGCCTTTAATTTAAACCAAATAAATTATTTGAATAAAAAGACAGGCTAAGAGGAAGAGGGTACTCTAGTGCCTAGGAGTTCTTAATAAAGAGCATACATTTGGTCTTTTTCCTCCTGCATAGACTTGAACTTTTCCAGCTCCCTTAGCTCCTTCTGTAGTTCTTCCTCTCGAAGTTTCTAGGTCATGCATTCTTCTGCCCATTTTTCCTTTAGTCCCCTGATGGTCTTCTTATGTTCAGTGAGGGAAACCATCCCTTGTTGGTATTCTTCCACCTGGCTCTTCCACTTTCTTACCTCCATTCTCAAAATTGATATTTCTTCTGTAGGTTTCAGGGTTTCTTTTTCTTTAGGATACTCCTCAATAAAATTTTGAAGGGATTCAATCCACACCTTATCACCTGATGTGCCACATTGACATTCTGCACTTCTGAAGTTATTTCTGGGGGTGCTGGTACTTGTGTAACAGCATCCTTTCCTGAATTTTCTTCTGCGACAAATCCAACCACTTCTAGAGATGATGGTTCTTGTGTAACAACATCCTCTTCCTGGGGTTCTCCTATGTCAACTTTGGCAGCTGATTGTGAGGATGTTGGTTCTTGTGGGGCAACTTCCTCCTAAATTTGAATCTTCTTGTCTACCTGATTATCAGTTGTAACTTCAGCAGAGGGTTGTGAGGCTGCTGGTTCTTGTGTGACAACACCATGTTCTTCTTTTTCCTCATGCTGCCGGGATTGTATGTCTTCTTCACTATGAAGCTGTTCCTCAAGGATTTCAGTATCACCTAAGGATTGTGACTGAGCTTGTTCATCTTCACCTAAATCCATATCAAGAATGATATCCAAATCAGGGTTGGCTTCTTGTTGTATCCTGAGAGTCTCTGCTGCCATTTTCAAGGATGTTGGTTCTTGTGTAGCAACATCCTGATTTACTTCTTCATTTCCCTGTTGTTGTGATTCCATTTCTAATATCTCTGTGTCTTGAGACAATTCTGGAGTCATAGTACGAAGTTATTCATTGAATTCCAGAGTGCCTTCAATCCCTGGTTCTTCTTCTCTCATTTCGACGGCCACTTGGACAAGAACATTCAAGGATGCTAGTTCTTGTGTGTCAGCATCCTGTTCGACCTCATCATTATTTTGTTGTTGTGGTTCCATTTCTATTATTTCTATGTCATGAGAGGGTTTAGGGGTCACAGTGCAATCTTCATCCATAAAATCAGGAATAAACTCATCCTCTAGTTCCTCTGTCCCAGGTTTGGTGGCAATCTCTACAGGAATATTCAAAGATGTTGGTTCTTGTGTGAAAGCATCATGCTCATCTAAAACTTCCTTCTCATGAAGTTTCTCTTGGGGAATTTCACCATCTCTCAAATCGGTGATTTCATCGGGAATATTCAAAGATGTAGGTTCTTATGTGACAACATCCTGCTTATCTGCAACTTCCTTCTCATGAAGTTTCTCTTAGGGAATTTGATCATCTCTCAAATCAGGTTGTCCTTGTCCTTCCACAACTATAGGTGCAGACTGCTATGTTGTAAAGGCATGAACTATAACCTTATAACTTGACTCATCAAATATATCTCCACATGTAGGACAAACCACTCTTTCTTCCTCTTTGCCAGCCTCGGTAGGATTTGATCCTTCCAATTGATCTGCAGCTTCAATCAATGTGTGCATCTTCCTTTCACCATGTTTTCTGCACGCTTCCTTCCAATTTTATAATTCCTTTCAGAGTGCTTGCACTTCCTCTTTTAATAACCTATTTTCAAACAGAAGTCCTTCAATTTGCGGTTCCTTTGTGACTGGTTCTTGTGGGGTGTCAATTGCTTTGGGTCTAAGGACGGGGAACTCAATTTGTGCTTCTAAGGTTGCCCATCTTTCCCTTGCTGCTTCTGCTGTTGTGACTGACCTGGTTCTTTTCCATCTTATTGGTGGAGATGCCTTTATTTCATCCTTTGATCTCTTCCTTTTTCTCTGTGGTGCTAGAGTTTCTAAATTCGCAAGTGATGTGGAAGGAATATCCCCAGTTCCATCATTTTCTTGTTCTTCAGGGTGTTCTTCCTCAATCAGGGTTCCTCCCCATTCAGGGGAAGATTCAAAAGTCACCACCTCAGTGTTTTCTTCTGTTATCATAGCTCTATCATCTTCGGGTTCAACCGTCACAGCATCTAATACTGCTCCAGTTTCGCCCTCTGCTCTCAGAGCTGCCCTACTATTTAGTTCTTCCACAAGGTTCTCATGTACATCCTCTCCCAATTGTTCTACTTATTCCCCTGACTGCTCCTTCGATCCAGTCTCATCTCCCCACCCAACTAAATTGGAGGGTCTCTGAACATTCTATTGCTCTAGATTCCCCCCCAACTGTGGATTGATTGGCTCTTCTTGATTTTGATCCTGAGTCTATTGGAACACTGAGCAGAGGAGCGGGTTCCTGAAATTGGGCTGTAAATTGCTCCCAGGTTTGGTTTTGTTGAGCAAGGGTTTGTAAAATTATTAATTTAATGAGGCCATGGTGGGTAAGTGAGGAGAGCGGATGCTTGGCAGCTCAAACAAACCCTGCCATATGATGCAAGTCATTGAGTAAATAAGATGGAATGTTTAGCAGAGCCCTGTGACGGAGATGAGATAGTAAAGGAAATTCAGAATGATAGACTGTTTAGTACCTACCTTTGTAGGTGATGTACTTCTTGAGAAAAATGGCGACTTGATTCCATGGCTGTGGCAATGAATGTAATGCTATCCCCCTTCGTGTTGTTTGAATGTTCTCCCCTACCCTCAGAAAATCCTGTACTGCTGTAGTAGTGGGGGTTCGTCATCCGAACCAAGTTTTGCCCACCTAAGGAAGACCAGTGACCTCAGCCACTATGGCTTCAGAGACTTCAATACACAATCCCCAAACCTCTGATTGGGTTTCTGTAAGATTCAAGGAAAACTGTAAAGTTGCTTCATGGTGAAATCCATTCAGGCGTTGGAAAAATTCAGTCCAACCCGTAGCTTGAAAGATGGCGAAAACTTCAGCATTTCTTCTAAGTTCTCGCGTGTTTGGAGGTTCATACCGAGCTGGAATACCCATGTTTTCATCCTTCAGAAGTATGTTGCAGTCCGACGGATTATAGATTTCGACAATGGAGGTTACAACACAGAGTATGCATGAAAAACTGAGAGTGGAGTTGGAAAAATTCGGAAAGTTTCAGTGCATTGGATTATTTGAAATTTATCCCGAATTAGGAAAGGTGGCGGTTATTAGGTAGCATAATTAGTCATTACGTCGCACGAGCAGAGAGTTAACGATGCAATAATGGGCACAGAAAGGAAGGTATGATTGATATTGTCACATCCAATTAATACTTAATCAAGTAGTTAATCAAATCCATAGCTTTGAAAATGCGTGATGGATGGTGTCCTTAAATATTGTAACTTCGAAGAATATTCTATATGTATCTTTTTGTGGTCCCCGATGGTCCTACTGGGAGAACCACTTGTATTACATTGTACCCCGATGCTCCTAATCGGAAGAACTAATAAGAGTCATGAGGTAGTCCCCTCTAATTGTAAAGGTGGGTCATTAGCACCCCAGTGTGGTTACTTGAGCCTACATGTGTAACTCGAGCCTACATGATTTAACTCGAGCCTACATGTCAAATGAGTTAACTTAAGTGAACGGATGAATATAAATAGAGGTGTAGTCCTCCTCATTTGGAACACACACACACACTCTCACTTGTGTAGTGCATTAGTGGAGAAGAGAAGTAGCTGGAGAAGGAGGAGGATCAGGCTTTGATCTCCTTGCTGGTTTTATCTTTTATCTTTTTGGGACATCTATATTGAGGAAGCTTTTGCTGGGTTTTTCCCTTTAGGGTTTTCCCAGGATAAATTTGTGTTGTTTTTGT
Source organism: Pseudotsuga menziesii (assembly GCA_001517045.1). NCBI lineage: Eukaryota > Viridiplantae > Streptophyta > Pinopsida > Pinales > Pinaceae > Pseudotsuga > Pseudotsuga menziesii. Next base: position 149,769 of record LPNX010615050.1, read on the forward strand.
GATACTGTTTCTTTCAGTGATCCTGTTTATATCCTTTAGTTATGAAAATGAAATGAAATACTGATGTTCTAGCTTAGCATATAAAAATTTAACAGTGAGGTGCAGCCATTAAATGTAGTCATTATCACAGGGATGTTGTAATGACGTTTTCCATCTGCGAACCATCGTGTCAAATTGGTCGGAAACATGATGAATGCTGGAGGATAAATCATGCCGCCGGCGTTGAGGATCAAAGCCATATTTGGAGGAGTTGCTAGCTTGTAAAAGAAAGTTTTGCCAATAACAAAGGAGTCACAGTCACGCAGGCCATAAAGAAAGAAAACAGTTTAGCATAGGCGCGGCCTTGAAATATAGAAAAATCAACCAAATGGAGCGGAGTTGTAGCTGCCGAAAAAAATGTCGTAGCTGCTAGAAAAGATGTCACAACTGCTAGAAAAGGATAAAAAAAGGTGTTAAGCTGAAGAAAGTTGACGGTGTTGCAGCTTCCAGAAAAAGGGTGTCACAGCTGTTAGAAAAAGGGTGTCGTAGCTACTGGAAAAGGGTGTCGTAGCTGCCGAAAAAAGGATGTCGTAGCTACTGGAAAAAGGGTGTCGTAGCTGCCGGAAAAAGAAAGTCGCAACCGCCGGAAAAAGAAAGTCACAGCTGCTGGAAAAAGGGTGTTGCAGCTGCCAAAAAAGGGTGTCACAACTGTCGAAAAAAGGGTGTCGCATCTGCTGAAAAAGGGTGTTGCAGCTACCGTAAAAATGGTGTCGTGGCTGCTGAAAAAACGGTGTTGCAGCTGCCAAAAAAAGGGTGTCACAGCTGCCGAAAAAGGGTGTCACAGCTGCGACAGATTTATTCAAGGAAAAAAAAATTGGTGCAAGAAGTTACAGAAGAACGACATTGGTCGCCCGACCCGATGATGACCACCATTCTTAGGTGCTTTTCTGCACATTTCATAAAAACAAAAAAATAGATCAAGTGCAAAAGAAAAAGATAACAAAAAAAACAATTTATTTATATACAAAGATTCATATGCAATTTGCAGTTATTAATTAAGGATTGATAGGGGCAGAGAAAAATTCCGGCCCTTGTGCTAACTGGTAGTCTAGATCAGCTGCAATTTGTGAGGTAAATTCATCCTTTGAAATGGGATTATGGTACAGTCGCAACTTGTGACCATTGGCAAATAATGGTGTGTGGTTCTCGTCAATGGTTACCAAGCGGACCATACCATTGTCAAATACTCTGTCTACTAGGTATGGGCCCAGCCATCTTGTGCATAGTTTACCCTTGAAGTCTCTTTTGAATCTGGAATCATATAATAGTGCCCAGTCTCCCTCACAGAAGACCTTCTTTTTTATGAATCGGTCATGCCAATTGGATCTCTGTTGCTGAATTAACACTGTTTGGTCCACGGCGGCTGACCGGTTCTTGTCTAGTTTGTTCAATTGATTCAATCTTCTCTTCTGGGCTTCAGTTACATCTAGGTTTACCTCTATGGCAGTCTTCAAAGTCTTAATTTCAATTTCAATTGGGAAGATGGCACTTTTCCCATATACTAAATCATAAGGAGAGAAACCTGTAGTGTTACACCAAGTGGTGCGATATGCCCATAATGCTTCCGAAAGTCTATCAGCCCAATCTCTACGATGGCTCTTGACTATCTTGGTGAGGATAGCTTCAATGACTTTGTTAGTGCTTTCCACCTGGCCATTGGCTTGGGGATGGTAAGGTGAAGCTACCTGGTGCTGAATATGGTACTTCCATAGCAGTGTTTCAAATTAATGTGACACAAACTGTGGTCCTCTGTTAGTAACCACTTCCTTGGGTACCCCAAAGCGGGTAAATATTTCACTATACAGGAAATCAATCACAAGCTGGTCATTGGCCTTCGCCAAAGCCACAGCTTCTACCCATTTCGTGATATAGTCGGTACAGACCAAGATGTAGGCTTTCTGCTTGGAATGAGGAGTGATAGGACCAACAAAATATGAAGCCCACCTATCAAAGGGTTCAACCTCTAATTGTGGTTGCAGAGGCATTTGATCTAATCTATTGGGCTGGCCCATCCTTTGGCAGCTATCATAAGACCGGACATATCTTTTTGCATCCCTGAAAAGGGTCGGCCAATAGTAGCCCATTCTCGGTGCCTTGTGTCCTGTGCTTCTGTCTGAAAATCCCCCCCACAAGGCTCATCATGGCAGGCCTTCAATATATGGAATATTTCATCTTCTCTCACACATCTTCTGATCTCAAGGTCAGGGCCTATGTAGAAGAGATGACCGTTTACCCAACAATACCTGGCACTTTGCTGAATAATTTTCCTCTTTTCTCTTTTGGACAAATGTGTTGGAAAATTTCTTGCAGCCAAGTAATTAGCGACATCTGCATACCAAGGGGAGTGAGCTGAAACTGCAAATAAGTGTTCATCTGGAAAAGAGTCCTCAACAGGAAAATTATCATCACTGTTAGTGAAAAGAGATAAGAAATCAGCGACAACATTTTCTCTTCCAGGTTTATCTATAATGGTAATATCAAACTCTTGTAATAATAAAATCCATCTAGTCACCCTGGCATTAGTAACAAGTTTATTCATTAGATATTTAATGGTAGAGTGGTCAGTGTGCACAAATGTAGGATATCCAGTAATATAATGTCAAAATTTGTTAATGGAGTAAACAATGGCTAAGAACTCCTTCTCGGTGAAAGTATAATTAAGTTCAGCAGGGGATAAGTTTTTACTAATATAATAAATTGCATAAGGTACTTGACCATCCTATTGGAGGATTATTTTGAGCACATCTAACCCCGTATTAGTTTGTCCACCTCTTTGCACATTGTATAAAAGCCTCTCAACACAATCTTCCAAACTTTTGTCCTCCTTCTGTATCATTTTAAATAGTTCTTCTCTCTTGTCCTTGGTGTTGCAATACTCCTGATATTTCTCCAGGAACACCTATTTCATCCTGTCCCAATTAGTAACAGTTCCGCCTCCTAGGATCGTGAACCCATGTAATGCATTGTCCTTCAGAGTGGCAGGGAAGAGCTTCAGCTTCTGTGCATCGGTGGTGTACTCATAGCTGCGACAGAGGATATCAAATTCGAAAAGAAATTCATCTGTATCCTCTGCCTCTTTTCCATGAAATCGGGGCAACACCGATGGTGATATATTTTTCATAGGGGCTGTCCCTTCTAGTTGTTGAATTGGGAACTGAAGTGTAGCCACCGTCCCTTCAGGCTGGGAATGACCTTCATGATGATGGTTTTCTCCCATTGCCTCTTCCTCGTCAGATTCATGTCTGTTACTCATTTCTTCTTCTGTTTTCTCCTCTTCGTTCTCCCACTAATCAACGAATTTATGATGGAACTGTGTCCACTCCTCTTCAGTTACAACCTTCCTGTTAATGGGATAGATTGGACCTTGATCAACAGATCTTGCAGTACTAACTTTGTCCTCCTCTGCAGGGGTATTTGAGGGTGTTGCAGCTGCTTGTGTGTTCTCCATTGTGGATCCTGACACTGGCACCCCAGGATTGGTAGGGCTTCTTCTGATAGGTGTTTCTTGATAGCAAGCCCTGGTAGAAGAATTGGTTCTATCAACCAGATCGTCAATGAACGTTCTTCTCCCCAATTCTTGACCTCGACCACGACCTCGACCACCTGCAGTGTTAGTGTTTTGTGGGGTCCTGGGATTTATAAGATGGCCACGTTGTACCCTTCTTGTATTCATGCAAACCAAATCATTCAAACAGAAAACCTGAAGAAGACTGAATAGAAACAATTACAGGATGCAACTATGATATTGTTTAATTCTTATCCTTCCCCGACAGCGGCGCCAAAATGTTGGGCACCCAATATGCAAGTTAATTACAGCTAACATACGGAGTGTGCAATATTTATTTTCAACCCAGGGAAGTCTTTGGTTTCAAGGATAACATGCACTATATATGCTTAAAAATTGAGTTGCTGTAAGTAAACAATCCTATTCTCTACTCAGCTACGTTCATCCCAAGGATCTACTTGATCTAGTTTACCTTCTAACGAATACAACCACAATTACCTTCTATTGTCCTTGATATAGAATTGAAAGATTCATGAAATCACATCTAGATTACTTTTGCAGAAAATGAAATCCTGTTACCAATCCATCTAATGATTTACTCAACTAACTTAATCTAATTATTCTAGAAATCCAAAAGACATAAATTGAGTTCAGCTATTCTAGAAATCCAAAAGACGTGGATTGAGTTCAACTATTCTATGAATTCAAATACAGGAATGAAACTTTGAAACCATAAAAACAGAGGAAAAACTTGCAAGGATCTATGGAAACAACAATTAAGAGATCTAAGGATGAACAGAGTTGTTACAGCTACCACACATTTGCATAAGGAACAATTACCTATACAGTCGACTGTCACACCATGCCACTACAGCTTTCCAAGAGATGCAATTAATAACACACTGTAAATCCACAATTGTTACAGCTTACTATGAAGAAATGAAATTAACATAACATCACACAACAAAATAATTAAAATTCCTAATTTAAATCAGCAATCCCAGTGGGAAGGCGAGCCCAACCTTCACACAGAGATGCTGGAAGTAACGCACGTTAAAACATTGAGATCTAAAGTAACTCCTTGTATTAAAAAGGCAGATCAAATACACAGCCTCAGTCGCAGCTAATACAATAATTTGGTTAAAAGTTCAACCCCTGGCTTAGAACAGTTCCCCATATTTATACAATGTCATTCATAACAACCTATCCCTATTATTGGGTAGCCATGAAGATCTTTGATCTTCAGGCGGCCTTAATTACAAATCACATCTATTACAACTGTGGCAGGATGCGATTAGGAAATACAGGGAAACTATTAATTGACCCAGAAATAATGATATCCTCAGATCACAACTATACACGAGCAGTGACGCACTGTTGCCTTCCAAATCTGTCGCATTCTATTGCAGCTACCCTTGTACAGCTTTACCTGGAATAATATAATGAGACCACATTCTTTGGGCAATGGTAGGATGAATGGCGATCAACTTAAGCAATGGATTTCCGTTCTTTCCTTAGCATGTTTAGCCCGCTATACTTGCATTCTCTATATCTCGAAATACCTTTATAAACCATCATATGTTATCATATTTAAAGATATAGAGCCTTAATTACCACAATCCTAAGCATTAATAAAATAAGACAATAACCAATCATACCTTTGTGACTTGAGGAGCAGAGTGAGGGAAAAAAATCTGTTTAGCATGCTCAATGGGGTAGGATAAGGCAAAAAGAGGTAGATAAGGATGGTCAAAAAGGGGACATTTCTGGGCCCAACAAAGTTCTCTATCTTAAAAGTCCTAAATATATACACAAAAGAAAGTTCTACTCAGTCTAATAACAACAAGCAAACCTGTGATAGGTGGGATGTATAGTCTGGATCCTCATAGGAGTGTCAAGTCGTTGCAACTCACAATATACTGTAGGGTCCAATAATGATATGTGATAAGGAGGATTTGGATAGTACCCTTGCTTGTATACCTGACTACCTGGATAGTATGTGATTAGTAGCTCCCCAAGTGTTGTTCTCGATGTATTTCTTCGATAAGATGATTGATAGGTTACTTAGTTGGTCTCGGGATCCTAATGATGTCTCCCAATATATGCAAGGTATGTGGGAGCTCAAATCCATAGTAGTGTTGTCCAATGCACAACCGTTCGAAAGGGGCCTTCCGATATACTTTCAAGTATGTGAAATAATCTTTCTATGTACCATAAAAGTACGTGAAATACCTTTCTATGTACCAAGTAGTACATGGAAGAACCACACAATCCTCAAGATGCAATGTAGGAAAAAAATGACATCTCCTATGCTTAAAGACAATGGAACACATTTCTAACCTAATGCACAATCTTGTTAAAAGTTTTACCCTAACTAACACTTGATTTTATCATTTTACAATTAGGTGGAAAAAAGGATGTAAAGACTTGACTCAGAAACCATGTAGAGATGAAGTGAAAATATTTATGTTTTCTTTCAAAATATGCCCTATTCAAGAAGAAAGTAAGAAAATTTTCCCAAAACACACAATCAACATAAAATCCTTCAAAATTCAAAATGCAAATATAAACACGCAAATTCTTTGTATTTCACTAAAAATAGATTTCTAGTAAAATAAAAGAAAAACTAACTAATGTTCTCAATTTTACAATTTCCAATTATGTGAAAAATCAAAAGAAAACATTTCATTTACTTTAAGAATCTAAAAGTCAAATACTGATTGAAACTAAGGGAATTTTTTTTCTTTTTAGAAAATAAAAGGAAACACACAAAGGGTTTGCCCTATAAATGTATACATGTGCTACATTTTTTGTTTTTTATAAATATATGCAATTAAAAGAGATCTCTGAAACATAATATACACCCAAGACAAAAATTTCACAACCAAAACTATCAAACTCATTCAATTTTTTACGAAAAATCTATCTTTCAAGATCAATGGAAAGATCGACTCAGATCCAATCCAGTATATAGACTACAACAGATGGTGCATATTTTCAAGAAATCAAATTCAAATACCAAAATACTAACTGAGTCAAAAGGTCACTGAACACCTACCTCGACACAACCTGTTGATTTGCACTAGTGCATCCTTTGTTGGATGACGCTTTCTGTACACAGGGAAATGACGTCGACAACACCTTTTGAAAAATTTCATTAAGCGTCGGTGAGTCTCTGTCACTATACACAAGAAGCGTTAGAGAAATCATGTCACTGAGTAAAAATTACACAAGTACACTAGCAGCATCCTCCATGGATTCTCATACTGAGCTTTTTAGGATTGTCACATTCCTAGTTGCATCCTTAGGATTCCTTCAAGGTTATTTTCTCCTCCCACTTCCTCGGCTTCAACAAAGAATAATTACATATCAATTTAGTTGTTGTAAAACTTATTCCTTTCAGGAAAATTATAACCTGGCATTCACACATGAAAGTTTTACATCAATAAATAAGAAAATCTATAGTGATCAAATACTTATCTACAAAAGTGTCTTCATACTGCTCCATAGGAGTCGTGCTTCAATTTTATAAGTCTTGGATCACCTGTGGATATATTCATGATTTTTTGTCCAGCACACCGGCTACACCATGACATTTAATGCCCAGCCAGCGTGCCACTTGGGTTTACGAGGAATTTATGGTGCTACACCATACCAATGCCTGGTTTATCCTAACCATTTCCAAGCCAATATCTCTATGTGGGTAACCATGAAATAGAAAGGGAATGCACCATAACCATTTCCATACTAGGAAATAAAGGGAATATCTTCGCTCGGCTTCCCTCCCCAAGGGAAGCAACATTTTCCCCAGGATAAGCCACACCCGGGCTTTCGCTTGCGCTCTCAATTCCTCAGCCAATGCAAATCTATCTTCTCACATAATCAATTCCCAATCATGGGACATTTCTCAACAACTTGACTCTCTTCTTCACTTCTCTTCTTCATTATGCGCCATGAACTTGCACATTCCTTACTTGACAACACAAAAGGTCTAGTCCATCTTAGCAGTATCATTAATATAGAACTATAAACATATTTTCATATAAAAATACACTCCTTGATATTGAAACACCAAGAAAGTGTTCATTCCCTTGGGATGTATTCAATGTCAGGAACCATAACATAACACATCACCAAAAAGGTGTAAACTCCTTTCTGATCTCTTCCATGTAGGCTATAATTATAAATCAAGCATTCTTAAATAATAATAAAAAATCTGCATATTAATTTATACAATTATACATATATGTTTAGCTTCAACTATTTTTGGATTTGCAATGTGTATGTGGTTTAGTATCCAATGTTTTGGGTGGACAATCCACCCATCATCAAGGAATCAATGAGAAGAAGTTGCTCATGGAAAGAAAAGAGTATGGATGGGTTGAAATAGATAACAACCAAATAGACATTTAAAATTTAGGTAGAAAAGGATAAGAGAGCTAAAAAAGGGGGGGGGGGGGGGAAGGGGGGGGGGGGGGAAAGGGGGGTGGGGTGGGTAGAATTGAAAAAAAATGTTTATTAATAAAAAAATTATTTAGAAAAGGGTTAATAAAGGGGATACAAGTGGGATGAATGGGATTAATAAGAGCTAAGTTAAGGCGTGGGATTACCCTAAAGATTGAAAATTATATTAAAACAAAAATTCAAATACTTTTTAAAATTATAAAAAAGGGGTGGCATATTTCTAATTAATTAAATAAAACTATTGACAAAGTTTTTTGGAAATTTTGGAGAAAAAATGAAATTAAAAAAATTAAAATAAAGATTGAATTGGTTAGAACAAAAAAGTTAAAAAGGATTAAAATAATGATTAAAAATATAACAAAAGAATGTGAAAAGACATAATTGCAAATCAATAATTAAAATTAAATTAGATTAAAAAGGGGGACATGGCTAAATATAAGGGAATTTTATTTAAATAATTACAAAAAGAAAATTGGTAAAAATGAAGGGGATTAAGGCAACTTAATTTTTTTGTGTTAAATTGACAAGAGTGAGTGAAAAGTTTGAAATATAATGGCCTTAGTCTAGAAATATAAACAAGAATAAGGTTTGAAAATCAGAGATGGAGCCGAGGGGAGGAGATATTAAATATGACTAAAAATGTAAACCACAAAGGAACACAATAAAAAGGGTAGGGATGGACATAACGAGAATCAATTGCGATGATGGTTTAGGTGATAGATTAAAGGATTCCAAGATTGACTCAACTTGTTGCCTTCATCACAGTTAAAGTTGTTAGGATTCTTTTCTATTTGAAGGGCTTTGCTTATAAGCTGAGAAGAGTAATGAGAATTCCAAGAAATAATTTTGGTTTGATCAAAACATATGAGATGTTTAGAATTGAATGAGTGCTCTATAATGGCATAATTGGTAGTGTGATTTTGATTAGTGTTAACAATGTGGCCCTTAAGGTGAGCCTAAATGGATCTGTCGTTTTGGCCGATTTAGGACTTTCCATAGGAGCACAAAATTTGATAAATGACTTGGGAGAGATGGGGATAAGATTTATCTTTGACTCTTTTAAAAAGTTGTTTGAGAGTTTTGTGTGTCTTTTCAAGACACATTCTATGAAAAAATAGAAGGTTTATTAGCCATGGGATCGTGCTTATCCCCGGTTGTTGCCAATATCTTCAAGGAAACTTTTGAAGCTCTAGCCTTGAATAGATAACCCCTTAAACCTAAATGTTGGTTTCATTTTGTTGAAAACATGTTCATCATCTAGCCTCATGGATCCACCTCTATCAATGATTTTCATTCTCATCTTAACAGTATAACCCCTCACATTTAATTCACCATGGAGACAGAACAAAACAACTCTCTTCCTTTTCTAGATGTTCTATGTAATCAAGACAGTTCCCTCTCTCATGAATTTTTCAGAAAAAAATACCCACACTATTAGATACCTTCATTCTCACTCCCAACACCATCCCGTACAAAAATATGCAGTCCTTTAAACCATAATATCTAGAGTTGTCTGCATATCTGGCCCCAAGCATATACTTGAAGAAATATCCCAACTCACCAAATCCTTCCTATAAAATGGCTACTCCAATAAACAAATAAATAATTCTTTTAGGTTTATCCTCCATCCCAAACCAAAGCCTCTCCAACCCTCTCCTCCTCCTCGATCCCTAGTCTCTCTGCCCTACATCCAAGGCATCACTAACCGCTTCTCCAAACTAATAAATAAAAAATATATTAAAGTTGTCTTTAATACACACAAAACTCTCAAACAACTTTTTAAAAGTGTCAAAGATATATCTGATCCCCATATCTCCCAAGGAATTGATCAAAATTCGTTCTCTTACAGCAAGTCCTATATCGACCAAACCGATAGATCCATTCAAGCTCGCCTTAAGAACACATCATTGACACTAATCACAATCACACTACCAAGTCTACCATTGTAGAACACTCCTTCAATTGTAAACATCTCATTTGCTTCGATCAAACCAGAATTATATTTTGGACTTCTCATTACTCTTCTTAGATTACAAGGGAAGCCCTTGAAATAGAAAAGAATCCTAACAACTTTAACCATGATGATAGCTACAAGTTGAGTCAATATTGGAAGCCTTTAATTTATCACCTAAACCATCATCGCAATTGATTCTCATTCTGTCCCTCCCTACCTTTTATTTTGTTCCTTTGCGGTTTACATTTTAGTTATATTTGATATCCCCTTCCCCCTGGCTCCATCTATGATTTTCAATCCTTATTCTTGTTTCTCTTTCTAGACTAAGGCCATTCTATTTCAAAGTTTTCACTCTCTCTTGTTAATTTAACAAAAAAAATTAAGTTACCTTTTGTTTGTTTGTTTGTTAAGAAATGCATGTCACTCGAGGCCAATGAATTTACACCATTGGCTGAGAGGCCATAAACTAGGGGAATTTAAGCCGTCAAAATCATGCGGGGATCTCACCCGGCCTGGGCCTCACCAACCCTTAACATGGTTGGATTTTTGGGTGTCTCCTCCCAACTGGATCACCCCTAAGTGGTTTGAAGCAGGCTGCATTACTAATGATACCCACTCCTTAACCGAATGACCTAGCGAGATTTGACCAAAAAAAAAATTAAGTTATCTTAATCCCCTTCATTTTTACCAATTTTATTTTTGTAATCATTTAAAGAGTTAAATTAAAATGCACATATTTATTTTTATTTTTACATATTAATGGCATTTTCACTACTACCATTATGTTATTTATACATATACTAATGTTTAAGGTTAGAGTGTTACATACTCCCCCCCCCTTCATGAAACTTAGTCCTGAAGTTATAACCTCTTAGCAACAAATACAAGGATTTACTTAATCAATTATGTAGATAATAGGTAATATAGGTAGCTATTATGAAAATGATAAATTTATACCCATGGTCATCATGCATAAATGTTTCTTCTGCACTAATACAATCATGACAACTTGATTTACATCATGCTCTTGATTAATTTCCACAGTGTATAATATGCACCCAGTCATACAATTTTTGCATCAATCTCATTTCAAGCATCAATCAAGTCAAATAGAGGAGTCAAAATAAATAAATAAAAGTACGACTTTCCTAAAAATCCCTCCTTCCTTGCTCACCATCTCCTTGAGAATCATACCCTGCACCACCTCCATAATCCCCCTTTCCAATACTCTGGATGATCACACTCGCCATGACACGAGGCTCCTACTATAACCTATTCCCGAATCATATAGTATGATTCATATTTTCCCTAGAAATTTTTTGCGATTTAGCCATCCTCCCAATTTTCGGAAAATGTGTAACCTCATCGAAATTAACTAAAATTTGGGCCTCATCAAAATTAATGGGAATTTGGTTACTAGTACACTGATAGTGACATCAATATCATTATACCCCAAAATTATATAAAGGTTGAGATATCCTCCCTCCTTATCCACCCTTTACGGCACCAACCCTACGCATTGAAAGTCCTTCTCCATATGCCTCACCCTTGGAAATAATACCTCAAGTTGTGGAATTCAAGTGGTAGAGCTAAGAAAATTTTCCATAGAACTAAATGTTGAGTGTGTCCCCCAACCCATAACATGTTTGTTGTAGCCACTCTTATTTGTGGTTTTGGGCCCCACAAAATCTTAGAATTATTAGCCTCTTTAGGATCTTTGAGTGTTTCACCTAAAACAAAGTTCCATTCGGCACAAATTAACAATGATTAGTAGTTATTTCCTTAAGATAATAACATAACATGAAATCCATTATGAATAATAAAGCACTATAATTGATCTTCATATGTGATCATGGATAATGCCTCTTCACAAGTTAACATTTTTCCATAGAATCTATTATAAGCCATCATCATGGAATAATATGCCTCAAAAACCAAGTTTTACTTATCATGAAATACCAACATGAATTGATTAAGCATTCTATTGAATAAAAAATCATGTGAGTTAAAAAACCATAATATCCTCATAAAATAATCAAGCATCCTATTAAACTGATATGTCATGAAAGAGAATGATAAATTAACAACATATTATAAAATAGAGCCCCCTGCTAAATATCAACATGAAATGACAACATAACATAAATTATGGGTCATATGTCACCAAATACCATTATGAAGTAACAAAGTACCAGACTGATTATCAACATGAAATAATAAGTCTTAGATGGAGTATCTCATTATCGAGTCAATAAATCTACTAAAAACGATAAGGAAATTTGCGATGCCTTGAGACAACTATATCTTACTCTAATATTTACTTGCTAGAAAATATTATTTTTGGAACTTGAATTACTATTAAGTTTTGCATTCATGGTTTGTCTCAACTTAATTACCAATGCATGTTTCATCTTGGGAAAATATAAACCTATTTCATCTTGAGCTGTCTACCTACGAGGGAAGTCTCATTGTAGAGCACCTCATTGACTGGATCAGTGAGCTAGATAAGTAATTTGAGTATGAGGAGATTGAAGAAGAAAATACGGTTAGACTGGTAGTGATAAAGATGAAAGGGCATGCATCCTTATGGTGGGACAGTGTGCAAGCATAAATAAGAAGGAAGAGTAATCCATTGATCAAACGTTGAGATAGAATGGTGGCTAAAATGAGGGCTAAGTTCTTGCCCAAATATTATCAGCTAACCCTGTACATACAGATGCAGAATCTGAGATAGAGATTGCTGACTATCAGAGAGTATACTGAGGAGTTCTACAAAGTGAATTTGAGAGCTAGTTATGTGGATGAATCAATAGAGAAAGCTGCTAGGTATGTCAATGGTCTAACGATGGAGATCCAAGCTGAATAGATTAGTATGATAGCGCCTAGGACAATGGAGGAGGCATATCACTGTGCCTTGAGAGTATAAGAGAAGCTAGTGAGGAAGCAGGACTTCAAAAGAGGTAGGATTTCAGATAGAGGAAGAGGACAAGCATCAGAAAGAGGAAGATTTGTAGCCCATAGAAGTGAATCCATCAATTCTAAGCAACACGAGCAACATGGTAGAGGAGGTGACTCAAGAGGAAGAAGACCTTACCAAGACGGTAGAGGTAGAGGAAGAGGCAAAGAGGCTGTCTATAGGTGCAACAAATGCAACCAGTTGGGGCATAGATAATTTGAATTTTCAGAGAAAGAAGTTACAGGGAAGAGAGGGGCATATGTAGCTCAGAAAGAGCAGAAGCAAGAATAGTCGACAGAGGCTGAGAAATTCCAGAGAGAGGCTAGGATTTGATGGTGAACAAAGTCTTGTTGAATCCTGAGAAGGAGCCAGCAGAGACTGCTGAGAGGAAAGATTTATTCAGGACCATGTGTAAGGTCCAAGGAAAATGCTATAAGATGGTGATTGATGGTGGGAGTATTGACAATCTCATTTCCACAGAGATGGTGGAAAATCTGAGTCTAAAGAAGGTCAGACATCCGATGCCATACAGAGTATCTTGGCTGCATAAAGGACATCAAATCCTGGTAAGTGAGAAATGCGAGGTTGATTTCCAAATAGGTACATATAAAGAGAATATTCTATGTGATGTTATGCCTATGTACGTTTGTCATATACTGTTAGGAAGACCCTGGAAATTCCAACTAGGCCTTGGGACTCTATGAGTATGGATTTCATTCTGGGTTTTTAAAAAACTCAGAAGGGACATGATTCTATTTGTGTGGTTGTTGACAGATTTACTAAGACGACGCATTTCATTCCATGTTACAAGACTAGTGATGCCACACACATTTATAACTTGTTTTTTAATGAAGTTGTGAATCTACATGGTTTAACCAGGAGCATTATATCAGACAGAGATGCGAAATTCACAGGTCATTTCTGGAGGACATTGTGGAAACAATTGGGTACTAAGTTGAACTTCAGCTCAGCTTATCATCCACAGTCTGATGGAAAGACTGAGGTAGTTAATAGGAGTATGGGGAACATGTTGAGAAGTCTGATTGGGGAGAATCCAAAGTGGTGGGATAAGGTGCTATCTCAAGCTAAGTTTGCATATAATGATTCACCAAACAAAAGTACAAGGATGAGTCCATTTCAAATTCCATATGGAATGCATCCAAGAGGAGTATGTGAACTTCGTGAATGCATCCAAGAGGAGTGCTAATGGAGAAGAGTTTGTAGCAAGAATTAGTGAGCTATAGGAGCAAGTCAAAGAAAGGTTACATTAGAGTAACACCAACTACAAGGCAAGAGCAGATTCCAGGAGAAGGGAGAAGAACTATGAAGTAGGAGATTTGGTCTTAGCACATCTAAGGAAAGAGAGATTTCCAAAGGGAGAGTATAATAAGTTGAAGATGAAAAAGATTAGACCCTGTAGGATACTTAGAACGTTTTCAGCAAATGCCTATGAATTGGAAATTCCAACAGGGGTTGGTATATCACCCATTTTCAATGTTGCAGACATGTATACTTATGTAGCAGGAGATACCGAACAACTTGCAGAGGATGAAGACCCTACTAAAGACATTTAGTGGTTGAAGTAGGTACCTATGGCTTAGCCAGTAGAATCTAAGTCAATCTTGGATACTAGAGTGGCAAAGCATACCAGATAGAGGGATTACTTGGAGTACTTGGTCAAATGGAAGGGACATCTTGTACAGGGCTCTACATGGATGGATGCTAAGTAATTGGAGACAAAGGGTTACTTAGTAGCTGATCTGCTGAATAGGGATTAAAAAATTCTTAACCTTGGGAGTTTGATGCAAGAGCATTGACGTGGAGCTAACAATGTGACATGCTGGTCACATGCTATGGTGATTTTGGATTTTTGAGTCATGAGTTTGTTAGCACTAAGATGTTAGTAGTAGGAAATCATGCCAATGATGAATCTGTGTGAGGAGATCAGGCCATGGGTAGTTTGTTAGGATGGTGACACTTCCATCATAATTAGGAGTCGTTTGTTTTCTGTTTCTAGGACCACTTTGTAAGGGAGTGGAGAAGATAGGTTAAATATGCTGGGTAGGATTCAAGTCAGAGTTCTAAAAAATTAGTGGTTCTAAATTTTGGAGGTTCTCAATTCCAGAGAGTCTCATCACTGGGAGTTGGTTCACATTGTAAATATTTTGAGAAACTGAGAGTCGAAGCATTGTCTGTTTGTTTTTTTATTGATTAATGAAGAAGTAGTTGTGTGTTAAATGTTTAGACTATCTTCGAAGGATGTTGTTATGATTATGTGAGCTGAAGAGTTGCATATGCGTTTGAGAATTTGAATTAGCAATAGGAGTATGTGTGTATGTGTCCGACTGAACAGTGTATGAGGGATTGATTGATTCTCTGGTCAATCGCATAGAACGCACAGTGTTTGGCAGTTAATCTTGTTTGTAGGGGGTAGACAGTTGAGATCTAACCTCAATCTAGATCTACGGCGAGGAGTAATTTCGTGGTGTGAAAGTGCACGATGGATAAAGAAGGAATGCACTCGCAAAATTGGAAGTGATCGTCGCAAAGGCAAGGGAGATCAACGGTCTGGGTGACACCCTAAAGAGATCGACGATCGTGGAGGATTACACTAGGTGAATTAACGCGAAGGAAAGGACGGTCCATGTGTGTGAAATCCCATTCAAATATGCCTCAGAAATTTTGACTTCCACCGTCGATCCAGATTGAACGGTTGTGAGACATTCTGCTGATTGAACAAGTAGAGGGATTAACGACCCAACCAGTGCACAAAATTATATCCAATCGACCTTACCGTCAGCTTGGAGTCCACCCTTTTGGAATTTGGAGGATCATGTTGGCTGGATCGATAGAAGTTAGTGGTTCTGCCAACTTTGGGGCCTGCTAAGTCGGGTATCAGACTATCTAGAGACTTCCCATGAGGGACCCGATAACCAATTGTCAATATAGAAATTCATTGTATATGTTTAATCACATATGCAACAATTCTTTAAAGCATGGCATAAAAGCACTTTGTTGTCAAAAAACTACGTTGGTTAGACTTATTCATAATTTCCTACCACCTACATCACAAGCCTCCATTCAATACTCAATAACAACAAACATAGTCTCTTTGTTCTTGAAGGTTTCGTTGGTTGAAATATTTAATGCATACTAGATCAATCCATTGATGTTCAAATTGTTGTTATTCACATGAATAGATTTGGAAGAATATGCCGTAGATCAATGATCAATGTTTTTGAAGCATATGAAAATGAGGAATAAGTATGTTTTATTAGGTAAAGGAGGCTCTGACAGTCACATAAATAAACTCCAAATATGTATTATGAATATATTTGCATTTCAATTATTTAGGGGTTAGTCAAATGAATGAAACATTAATGACCTTCTCAAAACTTGGTACCCTCTAATTCCTCAATAATGATCAATGCAAGTCATATCTCAACAACCATGGAAATATCCAACTTCTTATAGGTAACAATATCATTCTTCCATTATAAAAAAAACAAGAACCACATCATTCCAATCCTTAGTAGACTTGAAGAGCTTAATAATGTTGTCCACAACAACATCAACAAGCATTGTTGTTCTCTCAACAAAACAATTACCAATAAGTTATCTTGCCAATTCCTTAGGACAAGAACAACCTACCAAGATTACACCAATTCCAATAACAATTGACATGGTCGCAATACATGAGTTATGTAGATCGTGACAACTATAGCTTGTTGCATAAATCATTAATGAGAAATATGAGTAAGAACAATTACACAAATCACCTATTTTTCACTTAGACAAAAATGTATGACCTAGCCTAAATTTTAATTTTCTGGGGAAGTTGCCATCAAAACAATGTGTTAAAATTATCTGAAAGAGAGGTGTTAACTTAGGTTGAAATAGATTCTTTACCTGGGGTTAGGAATTGAATTTCTCTTTATATAGAGTTTTAATCTCATATTAGTATGTATTCATAGAAAAATATTAGATAAAACTCAGCGTGGATGGATGGAATCCTTTATAGATAATTCCTTAATCATCTTGACACTTTGATAGCTTTTCTAGAAACTACAGAATCTATATTTCATACAAGATTGAGCCCAACTCCTTCTGCGTCATTTTGAGTTGATGAAATTGCTACAAACATAGTCATAATAGTTTTATTTTGAGGGGGAAATGGAGAATTCTCAAAAACTATTTTGAGGGGATATAGTCCTTGAATTCTAATTTTATACCTAATTTGAATCACTTCATTTTGATATTATGCATACAAGTTATGCCCGAAATAATGACTACTTGTTCCAAAATCTCCACTATGAAAAATCAGCATTCTAGAATAATTCCGAGCATATTTGACTTGTCAATTCAAATTACTTTAAAAATGTTTCTATTGTAGATAGCTCTATATATCTAGTTTCATATCCTGCTAGAAGAATGTCTTTTTGACATTTGATGAAATAGTTGTGCCAAAAATATTCACCATTGATGAAAGAATGAAACTGTAGAGAGCTTGTAATGTTGATTGTATTTTGAGGGGGAAATGGAGAAATTTCAAAAAAAAAATCTGAGGCCATATGGTCCTTAAATTATAGTTCTCCTCTTAATCATTTTGATGGCATACCAAAAAATTATGCCCAAAATAATGACTACTTGTTCCAAAATATCCATTGTTAAAAATCAACATTCTAGACTCTTTCTTAGCAAATTTGACAAATCAATTCAAAGTACTTTAAAAATATCTTTATATTGAAGATAAATCTATGAATCTAATTTCATATCCCACTGTAAGCATGTCACTGTGACCTTTGAAGAAAGGGTTGTGCCAAAAATAGTCAACATTGATCAAAGCATGAAATTGTTAAGAGCTTTGCAATGTAGACCATATCCTAGAATCTAACATAGAAATTTAATACACTTTCAAAACCTATTTCTAATGGACATATCCCTAGGAATCTACTTCATTGTTCCTTTTCAATCACTTCATTCTGATATCTTACTAAGAGGTTATGATCAAAACACTTTTTGGTATCCTAGGTTGGTTACCACTCCAACATGTTTGAAAGAAGCCACTTAATGAATTCCTTTTAGATATGTTTTATAAGCATTCTTTATAATCATTCTTTGAATGGAAGAAGAGATTCCTCACATATTTTTTGATCCATAATCTCACCTTATATTTTGGAACAAGTACTAGCGTTTTTTGTTGTTCGCTAAAAAACAACAAGATTATTGAAAGAGTTCTATGGATTTCTACATAAAGGGAAAATCCACCAATGAATTTAATAAGTGCAATATAATGAAATGTAGAATCCTTAACAAGAGCAATTATTTATTTTGTAGTAGAGGATCATGGTAATTTGTTATAGAATTGAAGAATATACATATGGAGGACTTTAGACCAAGGGGATTGTTTATGGGGTCAATGGACGAGGAAATTGATTTAAAAACATTTGTGGTTATCATTGAATGGTTTGAACATTTTCAAAGTCAAATATGTGGGTACTTTCTTTTAGGTCAAGCCAAAGAGAGGAAGGAGAGTTTGAGCAATCTCCAATGAAGACAAAGTTTATAATTATTGCTAGGGAATTCTATTAGTAATGGACATTTTAGGAACAACATTATGACAACATTGGAAGAGTCTTTAAGCATGAGTTCAGATCATAAGATTTTATGAGCATCATGTTTCCCAATAATTTGACAACAAAATAAGATGATAAAACATGAAATTGCTTAGTTGTTGGAGAATTTTGAAACATGATGCATTAGAAGAAAATCCCCCTAAAGTTTCACCATTGTAGCGACTAAACTCAAGAAAGGAGATATGCTATAAAACCATAGTTGTTTCATGATATGATATTTCCATATTCCTTATACTAGTTATTCCTTTTCTTAAATGATGGCATTTTATAGATAGTTTAAGAGTTCTCAATATTTATTTATAATCAAAGATTAACAATGCCTTCAACATTGTTTACTATTCTTTGTTTAAAAATACAGGACTTGTGTAGCAAAGCGATTTGGATCAATGAAAACAATGATAATAATGGGGATTTTTATAAGTACGCCAACCACCACAAGAGAAGAGAACCAATATTTTGTGGGATATTCAAACACAAGATGGCTCGTCGACCAAGGAAATAACATTTGCAGGAAGTATATATAAGTCTTTCTATTTGAGCGTCCTAGGCTCAAACGCAAGACATCGAATTCTCCTATTGGAAAATACCTATTTGATTTCGAAATCGGATCTTCGCTCCCATCTTCTTTTCGGAATACCCATTTAGAAAACAAGTCTTCTAAAGCATCACCCATTTGGAAATTTAATGAAGAGGAGAGCTTAAGACGTTGTTGAGAACATCACCCATTTCGAAACAAGTCTTCTGGATCTGCTGCTATTGTTGTATTTGTAGGAAGTGGTGCATACCCACATGTTGAACAACACTGACTGAGTTTTAAAACAAGGCCAAACTGCCCCATTTTCTTACAGTCATGGTGATATTTATTGAGTAATAAAATACAAGATGTATTTGGAACCATATTCCACTTCTAGGAGGGTCCCTCCCCCATTGGTTTCCACCACTTCTCCAGACAATATGTTCACAGAATCATAGATTTATAATGAAGAAGAAGGCAACAGAACGAATTCTAAGAGCCTCTATGATGTTCTACTGGCTTCACTAACAACAAAGGAAGCGGTGAATAGAAGGTTTGAAGCTGCAACATAGGTAAAGAGCATGGTTGGGTCTTTGGATATACCATGTGATCCATACAAGGATGATTTTTGTCTTTGCTTGAGAAATGGGATCATTTTATGTAACCTTCTCAACAAGATTCAACCGGGAGCAGTGTCCAAGTTCATTGCAAATCGTGTGGAGGAAGAATGATATTTATCTTCCTATCAATATTTTGATAATGTTAATAATTTTATTGTAGTTGTTGAAAAGATGAAGTTGCCTACTTTTGAGCAGGAAATCTTGCAGCCGGGTTCTACTGCAAATATTGTTGATTATATGTTGGCACTTAATAATTATTATGAATGGAAATAGTGTGGAAGAAATGGCCCTTTGAGGATCCATATGGTTCCAAGAAAGACATGAAGTTTAATTCAACAGTCAACTCCTTCTATGCCTGTGCCTGTGCCTATGAAAGCACCCAAAAATATTGCAAACCCATCAGTTGGAAACATTGACGAGGGAGAGAAAAGACTGCATGATATTTTTCAATCTAATGACTTAATAGGAGCTTGGTTAAAGTGGGTTGATGTAGAAATAACAAGTGACAAGAAAGATGTTGACTAGAACCTTGTCGAAGCCATACAGCATGGGTCGATGCAAACACTCATGAATATTACCATTGTTATTACTGCATAGAATAAACAAGATAAATTTTCTCTGATTCAGAAAAGACAGGATTAGGATCAAGTCAATCAACTCTTTTCATATTGTCCAGAGCAGAAAATAGGTGACTGCTCACCTTTGGTTATCACTTGGAGACATCATATGCATTTAGAAGCACACAAAAAATAATTCACAGACATAAGAGACTTATTACATAGATCACAATAGGATGTACATGTGTTAGAGTCTAAGTGGTGAAGGAAATTTGAGCTTCTATATGACTGCTCACCTCCTGAAAGGGAGAAAAACGTCAGGCTATGCACGCTTTCCCTCTTGGGAAATCCATCTCAAAACACCAAAAAACAAACTTCAAACCAAAAAATCAGCCATGAAAGTGAAGATCTAGGGCTTGGCTTTTACCTGGTTCAAACGGTTTGGTCGGAGGTGGCCTGTAACTCCCGAAATATCCACCAAAAAATCCCTTCCTATGCACAAGTTTTACCCAAATGACAATAGTGAAAACACAATGGTAAGAAATTTTCTACTATTCCACTATTTGTATTTTATTTTTGAGTTTTTATGAAAAATAATTAGTAGAATAATTAAATAACAAGTGTTTCTTTTCATGTTTTTGTATAGTTTTCACGGCAAAATTGTTCTAACCTCACTTTTGGAGATTTCAGGCTATTTTGGACTTTTTGACTACGAGTGAGTTTCTTTTTGTCTTTTTTCATGCTATTGGTTAAGTTGAAAAAGTATCAAGTGCTTTTTATACGTTTGGTGTGCTTGTTAAACATCTAGTGAAGAGGTATCGAGTGTGCTTTTATTGTTTTTTTAGACTCCTAAAAAATTGATTATGAAAAAAAAATCCCTTACGGAGTTACCTTTAAGCTCTTTTCAGGCTCCCTAAACACGAAAATATCGCCAAGCAAGCTTGATGCTTTCACGCTTGTATAAGTATTTGAATGATCATCTAGTCGATGATAGTTTACCCCTTTTTTCAGACTGATTGGACTCATTTATGAAAAAGGTACACTCTAGTTTATTACAACTAGAAGAGTTCTCCCATGCATTAGTTTATACTTTTTCGTGCCCAGGGAGCTAAATTTACGAAAAAGTCCACCTTGGAGTCTTCTTCATCAGTTGAGACTCTCTAAACATGAAACGATAAGTGAGTTTACCTTCTTCAGACTCATAAAATGAAACGATGAAGGACTATTTCTAGGAATGAACCCCTCCTTTCTCAGGTTCATAAAATGTATGAAAATGGACTTATCACTTGACGAGCTACATCAAGCATTTGTTACCATTTTCAAGCTCGTTAAAAATAAAAGAGGTACTCATCCATCAAGATGGGGAAATTAAGGGAATGGGGAACGTCTTTCATTTGTATAAATGACAGCACATAGTCCACCCATGAAGATGGCACCTGTCTGCATTTTCATTTCAAATAGATGGGTATTCATCTTGTCACCGAGTCAATCCACTTCCATGAGTCATTTAACTCCTTTGATTCAATTTGAAGAATGTATCGTCCCATCCTTGCATTACGTCTGGTCCATGCCTTGTTGAGTCAATGCTTCCAAGTCATTTTTCGTGTCGTTCAATGTTCAAGGGAAACCTCCTCTGCAATCTCCCTCTATAGTTTCCTTACCTTCCTTCAAGTGGATCATATATGAGTCAATCCTATGGTTGTTTTAATCACTTCAACATCATTTTTTGTTCCATGTTTCGTGTCGATGATGGGGGAATCATCATAGCCCTCCTTCGACGAGTCTATCTTTGTCGACATAAACACATCATCTAGGGATTGGACTTAGAAACCAAGTCAAGTACCTTGAAGCTTGCATTCTTCAATGGCAGGTTCCCTCGCTTTCAATCATAGGTTTTCAGCAATGGCCTTTGATTGAAATATTTCATCAAGTGTTCAACTTCAAGACCTCTATTCACATTTGGAGGGATGTACTCGGATACCTTCAGAATCATTGACATTAATGATGATGTCCCTCGCGCTTGTTAATGGTATACATCAATGACTGGTAATCAAGTGGTTTCTACGATGTTAGACACAAGACATCTAATCGTGTGGATAGAATTGTATTGTTTGGTATTGGAATGAAGACCCAAAGTGGTTAGGTATTCACTTGAATACATGCCTATACTCAGGTTGTGATGGAGTATTGTTTGAAATCATGACATGGACCCACATTGTATGTTCGGTGGTTGTGTCCAGTATTGAGTCGGTAAGACATGGATATACTTTGTATGTTTTGTAGCCATGTTCAAATTTGAGTCTAGTTGATCATGGATCTACAGTGTATTGTCAGTAGCCATGACATGGTCATCATACATGGATCTGCAGTGTATTGGTCCCTAGCCATGTTTGAGTCAGATAGTTGTTGATTGGTCTTGCATTAAGTCTTTACTCACCTCTCTCTTGCCTTTGATACCGGGATCAATATCTAGCAAAGCATTTCACCTATCAAATTCCTCTAGATTCATACTTTATGGGGCATTGTGTTACACCCAAAAACTTCCCTAATGCTCCAATCCCTTGAAGTCCCTGGCCAAAATCCCATTTTGGGGCCTTATTGCTCAATCCTAGGTAGTATGACGCACCTTTCTTCATAGCATAGGGCATCAGAGAGGGCTGACTCCACATGTCCACTGACATAAGGCACTAGTGGCGCCTGTCACATGACCACAAAAAGAGGCGGCACGCTTATCCCTCTCACTACTTGGGAAAGTTGGTACTTGACCTCCTAACCCCTAGGGATGATTCCCTACCTTCCTCCCAAAATATCCCAACCCATTTGGGCTTCCTTTGGCCTATAAAAGCAAGATACATGGACCATGTGAGGAGAGAGACCAAGAGAGCATCATTATGTTGTTGGTTTCAAGTCTGGTACATGACGAAAAGAAAGAGTGATTGTGAGTAAGAGGTTGCATAGTTTATATTGTGTGTGAGTGAGTCAAAGATCTTGTAAAAGCAAAGCTTCAACATCAAGGCTTTGCTTGTAGATTTATTTTCTCATCTTTAATACAAAAGTGTTTCCCTTTTCCATATACGATTCATGTTCATATTGATTGTTTATTACTAGTTTCCTTGATCATTAGTAAATATTATTGATTTATCTTGTTTCTGTCATTTCTTGTCTTGTTTTTTGTGTTCTTCGCAGGTATAGTTGATCGAACAAGGATCTATAAAACAAAGGAAACCTTCCATATTCAAGATAAAGAGAGATTATCATTCAAGTAGATTAGTCATCTATGGAGATGATACATTGTTGTGTCCTTTTGTTCTAGACTTACACCATGCAGGCTAGGGGAACAAACTCTGCCCGCACTGATTGAAATATTCCCGGTAACAATGATAAAATAAAGTAAGCATTTTAATGAACAATGAAAATGTGAAGAGTTCTCATTTTACTTCATACCTCCTATAGAGTTAGTGACTTGCACAATAGAGAAGATACCTCTTCATTTAAAAACCTTATATTGCCACTCTCAATTAATATTCTCACATGTGATTCTATTTCAATGAGGATACGTCAGTGATTATCCTCCAAATGAACTAATGGATTTTTGAAACTAAATTGCAACAACTGACAAATATTATCATCTATGCATATTATGTTTAAGAAAATAAACAATATGTTTAATAAATATGAACTTGTCATGGTTCCTAGAGTATTGAAAAACTATGTTACTAGAAACACAACCCCTCCATTTCCTTGAAACATACAAGGAAAATTTTATAAAGTGGAAATACCGTAGAAATTTCTTGGAGATGTCTGGATATTTTTCCTATGAAATTTTAGTTTCTTGTAACTTTTTTTTTAGATTTCCAGGTTGTGTCCTTTAGTTAAGTTACATTTCAAACATAAGTAATATTTCTTGATATTTGACTAGTGAGGACCACCACAGACCAAATTTTGAAGAGGGAAAAAGGTAAAACAAAATAAAAGAAAAAGACTAAATTGAGAGAAGGAATATAAAACTCTTTTCTTATACAGAAACAACTAGCTTTAAGGGACTAGAGTGGATTTTTCACAAGGAGGAAGAAGAATGGCAGTTGACATTGAGAATGACTTGGCTTAGAGTAGGCCATAGGAATATCAAAAAATTTCATAGAGAATCCATCAAAAGTGCATCAACGAATCATTTCTCTAGCTTAATATTAAGAAAATACCTTTCCAACGTGGGTAGAGAAAAGACCTTTCTGTAGCATTAAATACATTGTTGAAAAGTAGGAAAGGGCCCACCATCTACAACATTAGTTTTTTTAAGGCGACAATGTTAGGAGGAAAGGGCCCACCTTGTCATCGAGCTCACCCAGTTAGAATAGATATAGAATTTCATAATTCTTTTGGTGTAGTAATTTGTTGATACAATGAAATTCTGTGGATTATGTGAGTAGTGTGTTGTTGGATCAATTATATTCTTTTGTAGCATTAATACATTACTGAAATATTTAATTAATTAAAGTGTATCCATCCTGCATTGTTGAAGCAGTTGATTACTTGGCATGTGTGATCTCTCTTAGGGTATGCAAGTGATTTCTTGATAATTATATTTGCTGAAAAAGATTTAATTTTTTGCTAAAATCGATGTCACGTTGAATTTGTTATGATTAATTACTGCTGAAACAAATCTAGATGAAGGTGTGGTTTTAGTTCATGGTCAAGTAGAATTGAGAATTCTGGAGCTTGGATGTTGTGTCAGCAACATAGAACATATCTTTCATTCTTGCACGAGTGGTGATTGGATTTAACTTCTTGCAAAAGTCATATAGGATTTAACTTCTTGCAAAAATAATATATATGCTTTATCTTTATGATCAGTTCTATATTTCCATTCTTACTAGAGTGAATTCATTTTTCCACAAGGAGTGATTTATTCTTGAAGATTGAATTAGTAGTAATTCTTCTTGAAGATTGAATTTGCAGTTAGAATTAAGATGATTTAGTGATAAAGAAGTTACATAACAGTTTCAGCAATTAGGTTGTTCAATTTAACATTGGTTGATTTGGGTGATTGTATGAGAATTAGTGTCAAAAAGAATTGAAATAATACAAAGAGAAACGTATTCGAAGGAAAAGTGAAAGCACAATGAAATGTGATTTCTTAGGAATCAAAGAGATGGTGAATCTTCTTGGCAAACGATTCATCAATTTTTTACAATATTTTATAAATCAGTGAAAGATTCACCAATTTTTACAATTTTTATAAGGCGGTGAAATGTTAGCCAAGATTTTATAATATCTTGAAATTTAGTGAAAGATTCACCAAGATTTTACAACATTATATAATAAAATCAAAATTTCACCAAAACATTTATACATACATATAATATTATTGATAAAATCTACTTCCAATTTTCCTATATATTAGGGAGAGTCAACCATTTTTTATACATATAAATCTAGGGGGGTTCTTAAAATCATCCATATTAGTCACACGCTAACATTTTTCAATAGAATGTATTATAATCCATCATCATGGAATAACATGCCTCAAAACCAAGTTTTACTTATCATGAAATACTACTGAATACTAAAAATGCATGATTTAACGACCCATAATATCCTTATAAAATAATCAAGCATCCTATTGAACTGATATGTCATGAAAGAGCATAATGAATTAACATATTACAAAATAAATCACCCTAGTAAATATCAACATGAAATGACAACATAACAGAAATTATGTGTCATATGTCACCAAATACCATGATGAAGTAACAAAGTACTAGCCGGATTATCAACATGAAATAATAAGTCTTAGATGGCGTATCTCATTACCGAGTCAATAAATATACTAAACACGATAAGTAAATTTGCGATACATTGAGGCAAACAAATATTACTCTAATCTTTACTTGCTAGAAAAAAACATATGTCTCTAGAACCAAATTCCACTCCCAGTAGGGTCTCTTCCCCATTGGTCTCTGGAAACGATATGTTCATGTTTCCCAATATCATGAAATACTACTAAATACTAAATACGCATGATTTAACAACCCATGATATCCTTATAAAATAATCAAGCATCCTATTGAACTGATATGTCATGAAAGAGCATAATGAATTAACAACATATTACAAAATAAATCACCCTAGTAAATATCAACATGAAATGACAACATAACAGAAATTATGTGTCATATGTCACCAAATACCATGATGAAGTAACAAAGTACCAGATGGATTATAAACATGAAATAATAAGTCCTAGATGGTGTATCTCATTACCGAGTCAATAAATATACTAAACATGATAAGTAAATTTGCGATAAATTGAGGCAAACAAATATTACTCTAATCTTTACTTGCTAGAAAAAAGCAGATGTTTCTAGAACCAAATTCCACTCCCAGTAGGGTCTCTAGAAACGATATGTTCATGTTTCCCAATACTTTGACAACAAAATAAAATGATAAAACATGGCATTGCGTAGTTGTTGGAGAAATGTGAAACATGATGCATTAGTAGAAAATTCCCCTAAAGTTTCACCACCTATACAACCACTGAACTCAAGAAAGGAAGTATTTTCCTCAAAGATCCAAACACATTTCTAAAGAATTTACAAAATATTGACAAGAAAATCCACCATCTCACTTAAAAAATATAAATAAATAAATCAATACTCTTATAGTGAAAAATATCCACCCGACATTCTAAGATAGTGGCCGATTGCTTCAAAACCAACTTTGGTGAGCACCCCTCTCCAATAAAATTAATTTTTTTTTATGAAAACTCCTATGGGGTGCTTAAAGATAGTACATTACCCGAAAAACAAATTTATAGCAGTTTCTTAATGAGAGAAAAAAAGAAAAAAGAATTCTAGAATCCTAGTTGTTTCATGATATTCCCATATTCATTATACTAATTATTCCTTGTCTTAAATGCTAACATTTTTATAGATTGTTGAAAAATGTTCAAAATTTGGATCAAAAGTTAAAAATGCCTTCAACATTGTTTACATTTCTTTTACCATAAAAATTTAACAATGCCTTCAACATTGTTTACACTTCTTTTAAATAAGTAAAAATACAAAACTTCCAACATATTAAATAATTAACAAACTTATCAACAAGGATTCAACTCGTAATGCAAATCAGAGTGCAACCCCTCCAAAATAAAGTTTCAAATTTTCTACTGAATAAAGATTCCAGTCTAGTCAAGCAAAGCGATTTTGATTGATGAAAGTGATGATAATACCATGTTTTTTTATAACTACACCAAGCACTGCAAAAGAATCCAGAATCAATCAATACTATATTATGGGATATTCAAACACAAGACGGTACGTCGGCTAAGGAAATAACGTTCGCAGGAAATGTTTATATATAAGTATTCCTATTTGAGCATCCTAAGCTCAAACACAAGACTTCCAATTCTTTTCTTGGCGATTACCCATTTCGAAATCTGATCTCTTGGTGAATACCCATTTCGAAAAGAAGTCTTTTTGTTGACTGCTTCTGATTGATAAGTTGTTGTATTTGCAAGAAATGGTGCATGCCCACCTACTGAACAGCACCGAATGAATTTGCAAACAAGGCCAAACCGCCCCCATTGTCTTACATTCGTGGTTTTTCAGTTTTCTGGTGATATTTATTGAGCATTGTGCAAGAAAAAAACCAGATGTCTTTGGAACTAGATTCCACTCCCAGCAAGGTCTCTTCCCCATTGGTCTCTAGAAACGATATGTTCATGTTTCTCAATACTTTGACAAGAAAATAAGATGATAAAACATGGCATTGCGTAGTTGTTGGAGAAATGTGAAACATGATGCATTAGTAGAAAATTCCCCTAAAGTTTCATCACCCATACAACCACTGAACTCAAGAAAGGAGATATTTTCCTCAAATATCCAAACACATTGCTAAAGAATTTACAAAGTATTGACAAGAAAATCCACCATCTCACTTAAAAAATATAAGTAAATAAATCAATACTCTTAGAGTGAAAAATCTCCATCCGACATTCTAAGATAGTGGATTGCTTCAAAACCAACTTGTTGGTGAGCCCCTCTGCAATAAAATTAATTTCTTTTTATGAAAACTCCTTTGGGGTGCTTAAAGATAGTACATTGAAAACTCCTTTGGGGTGCTTAAAGATAGTACATAACCCGAAAACAACTTTATAGCACTTTCTAACTGAGAAAAAAAGAAAAAAAAATCCAAAAAATTACTATAAAACATTGTCAATTTTTACCAAAGGTTATGGCTTATAGTATCTGCTATAGAATCCTAGTTGTTTCATGATATTCCCATATTCATCATACTAATTATTCCTTGTCTTAAATAATGCTGACATTTTTATAGATTGTGAAAAATGTTCAAAATTTATGATAAAAAATTTAAAATGCCTTCAACATTGTCTACACTTCTTTTACAATAAAAAAATAATAATGCCTTCAACATTGTTTACACTTCTTTTAAATAAGTAAAAATACAAGAGTTCCAACATGTTAAATAATTAACAAACTCATCAACAAGGATTCAACTCGTACCGTAAATCAAATTGCAACCCCTCCAAAATAAAGTTTCAAATTTTCTATTGAATAAAGATTCCAATCTAGTCAAGCAAAGGGATTTTGATCAATGAAAGGGATGATAATAACATGTTTTTTATAACTACCCCGACCACTGCAAAGAATACAGAATCAATCAATACTATATGGGATATTCAAACACAAGACAGGCACGTCGGCTAAGGAAATAGCGTTGGCTGGAAATGTTTATATATAATACTATATGGGATATTCAAACACACGATAGGAAGGTCGGCTAAGGAAATAGCATTGGCAGGAAATGTTTATATATAAGTTATCCTATTTGAGCATCCTAAGCTCAAACACAAGACTTCCAATTCTTTTCTTGGTGATTACCCATTTCGAAATCTAATCTCTTGGCCAATACCCATTTCGAAAAGAAGTCTTTTTGTTGAGTGCTCAGGAAAAGAAATGGTGCATACCCACCAACTGAACAGCAACTACTGAGTTTGCAAAGAAGGCCAAACCGCTCCCATTGTGTTACATTCGGGGTTTTTCAAATTTCTGGTAATATTTATTGAGCAAGGAAAAAACAGATGTCTCTAGAACCAGATTCCACTGCCAGCCGGGTGGCTTCCCCTTTGGTCTCTGGAAACAATATGTTCACGAGTGCCATGGAATCACAGGTTTCTAATGTAGAAGAAGGCAGCGGATCGAATTCTAAGAGCCTCTCTGATGGTCTATTGGCTCCACTGAAAGCAAAGGAAGCAGCGAATAAAAAGTTTGAAGCTGCAGCATGGGTAAAGAGCATGGTTGGGTTTTTGGATATACCAAGAAAAAAACAGATGTCTCTAGAACCAGATTCCACTCCCAGCAAGGGCCCTTCCCCATTGGTCTCTGCAAACAATATGTTCACGAGTGCCACGGAATCACAGGTTTCTAATGTAGAAGAAGGCAGCGGATCGAATTCTAAGAGCCTCTCTGATGGTCTATTGGCTTCAGTGAAAGCAAAGGAATCAGCGAATAGAAGGTTTGCAGCTGCAGCATGGGTAAAGAGCATGGTTGGGTCATTGGATATACCGTGTGAGCCATCCGAGGAGGAGTTTTGTCTTTGCTTGAGAAATGGGATCATTTTATGTAACCTTCTCAACAATGTTCAACCGGGAGCAGTGTCCAAGGTCGTTGCAAATCATGTGGAGGACGGAGGGTCTTTATCTGCCTATGCCTATGCCTATCAATATTTTGAGAATGTTCAGAATTTTCTTGTAGCTGTTGAAGAGATGAAGTTGCCTACTTTTGAGCAGGAGAGCTTGCAGCCTGGTTTTACTGCAAAGATTGTTGACTGTATCTTGGCGCTGAAGGCTTATTATGAATGGAAACAGTGTGGAGGAAATGGCCCTTTGAGGACCCCTATGGTTCCAAGAAAGACACGAAATTTCCTTCAACAGTCAACTGTGCCTGTAAAAGCACCCGAAACTTTGCCAAACCCATCAATTGGAAACATTGACGAGGGAGAGGAAAGACTCGATGACATCGTTCAATCTAATGACTTTATAGGAGCTTGGTTAAAGCGAGTTGCTGTAGAAATAACAAGTGACAAGGAAAATGTTGACCAGAACCTTGTCGAAGCCATACAAGCTGCTGCAGAGCATGGCTCGACGCAAACACTCATGGATCTTATCATTGCTATTATTGCAGAGAATAAACAGATCAGAGAAATGTGCAGTGTTAATTCCAGTGGATATCACAGAGTTCTGGAAGAAAACAAGATCCTTTACAATAATCTTCAAGACCTCAAAGGAACCATAAGGGTATTCTGCAGAATCAGACCACATTTTGGAGGTCAATCTGACGTTGACGGTCAAAGTGCAGTGGAATTTCTTGGGGAAGATGGATCCCTCCTTGTCAATACATCGAAAATGGGCAAAGATGTACAGAGGATATTTAATTTTAATAAGGTTTTTGGGCCATCTGCTACACAAGAGGATATTTACATGGATACGCAGCCATTGATCCGATCTGTAATGGATGGTTACAATGTCTGCATTTTTGCATATGGTCAAACAGGATCTGGAAAGACCCACACCATGAACGGTCCAACAGGTGCTTCTGAAAGGGATATGGGAGTGAACTATCGAGCACTCAGTGACCTCTTCGATTTATCTCAAAAGAGGAAAGATTTAATGATGTATGATGTTTCTGTTCAAATGATAGAGATATACAACGAGCAAGTGAGGGATCTTCTGGGAACATATGCCTCAAACAAGAAATTAGATATTCGAAATAATGCTCAGAATGGATTTAATGTACCTGATGCCATACTTATGCCCGTTAAAGCAGCCTCTGATGTTTTGGATTTGATGAATTTTGGCCAAAAGAATCGTGCTGTTAGCTATACTGCACTGAATGACCGCAGCAGCCGTTCTCACAGTGTATTGACTGTGCATGTGCAAGGTACAGATCGTGTTTCTGGGTGTAACATTCATAGCTACCTTAGTTTGGTAGATCTTGCTGGAAGTGAAAGGGTGGATAAATCTGAAGTAACTGGAGATCGTTGGAGATCGTTTGAAGGAGGCACAATACATCAACAAGTCCCTTTCATCTCTAGGAGATGTTCTTGCAGCATTGGCACAAAAGAGTCCCCATGTGCCATATCGAAATAGCAAATTGACTCAATTGCTTCAAGATTCGTTAGGGGGCAAGGCAAAGACCCTGATGTTTGTGCACATAAGTCCTGAACCGTATTCATATGCAGAGACAATAAGCACCCTTAAGTTTGCTGAAAGGGTGGCCTCTGTTGAACTGGGTGCTGCTCGTTTGAATAAAGAAAGTGGAGAAGTTCGTGAGCTTAAAGAACATGTATACAGTTTGAATAAGGCGTTGGCAAGGAAAGAAGTAGAAGGAGACAGTTTGAAGAAGGCGTTGGCAAGGAAAGAAGCAGAAGGAGACAGTTTGAAGAAGGCGTTGGCAAGGAAAGAAGCAGAACTAGCGCAGTTACAGTCTCAATACAAACTCCATACACCACAATCTCGTAGATTGAGCCTCCCAGGGACTCTAATAAGCAAAGTTGAGGTGCAAAATGGTAATTGTAATCCTGAGATGGTTTCTCAAGATTATGGGGAGATATCCAAGCTTAATAAGGAGATGCCGGTAGGCAAACCAAATGGCAACCGTCGAGGTAGTCTCGGAAATAAGCCTAGAAATTTATCAGTTCTAAAAGTGGGGACAGAGGGTGAAACAAATACAGCAACTGAAAGTGGGGACAGAGGGTGAAACAAATACAGCAACTGAGACACCATGTGCCTCTAAAAAAGACCTCTCAAATTAAAAAGTCATTACAGTCCTTCGGAAAACTAATCAATGGCGGGGCAAAAAGAATTACAAGTGAAGTGGAATCCGGGGCAAAAAATAGAATTGACGGCAGATTATTTAGTGATGGAGAGAGCCGACCCTTATCAAACTCTGGGTCTTCGAGGCGAAATTCAATTGAAAGAAAACTTACAGCAGTCAATGCTTCGGGAAATGGGCTTCCTAGGCGAAATTCAATTGAAGAAAAAGAAAGTGTGTAGAAGCCCAGCGATACTAGAGGAGCAGTTGGTGCAGTTGGTGTTTATAGTGTTATGAACTAAAGTTAGCTTAAACAATGAAGCTATAGGAGGCCATAATTTTTAGATTGTGCAGTAGCATTTTAGCAGCCCAGACATACTAGAGGAGCAGCTGGTGTTTAAATTGTCATGAACTAAAGTTAGCTTAAACAATGAAGCCATAGGAGGCCATGATTTTTACATTGTGCAGTAGCATTTTAGCATTCTGTTAATTTTATTGTAATTTTTATTCAGTTGAACATTTTTTTTCTCTATGGATAAAATGTAATTTTTATTGTTATTGTTATTTTAAATTAATTAGCCCTTCACATTGTCAATTTTATCGTTGATTTTGACATCAACTTCTATAACTATAAGTTTCATTTATGTCACCCAAACTTATTTTTTCCTAGTGCATTGCACCTATTTAAACAATCAAGTATTTAATCTTTTGATGTAAATCTCTTTCAAATCAAGAAGAAAAAGCAATAGCATATGAATAATATTTTTCTTGATTTTTAAAATAATATATAATAACAAGGAAAACATTAACCCTTATAAAAAATAGTATTATCAAATGCTTACTATTTTTTTTAAAATTATAAAAACATCTATATTTTTTTTATAAATTAAAAAATGGTATTATCAAATGCTTACTATTTATAGATGATTATCTATTGGTGGACAAAGCCAACCCTTATCAATCAGGAAGCCTCTTACATCTTCAGGAAATGGGCTTTTTAGGGGAAACTCAATTGAAAGAAATGGGCTTCCCAGAAAAAATTCAATTGAAGGAAAATAAAAGTAGCTATGGAATCGAGACCAACAACTTTTCCACATAGACATGCTGAAAAAACTTGCAAGACACCAAGTGATCATCACTCTCTTTGAAGGTGGGAAAACAAAAGTTATGATCGATCATCACTCTTTGAAAGTACGAAAACTAAAGTTGTGATAACGTGCATCTACTTGTAAATCATTTTTCATCTCAGAAATCTGCCAAGATTGGGTCCGAATTCGAAACTCAATTATTTAAGACTTGCTATGCTAATCAGGTTATCTGAGGAGATAGTTTTTGCTCTAAGAATTACAAGTGAAGTGGAAGTGGAATCCTCACCTCTTGTAGCAAAAACCTATTTTTTTGAGGTTTAGCTATTTCTATTTTTTTGTTAGTTTGAGGCTGAACTTTGAAACAGGTTCCCAAAACCAAATTTTAATTAAAGGTAATATGGATGTTGGTGAGTATATATTGCATAATGTTGGTGGAAATTTTAGTTTGAAGGGTAGAGATGAAATGAAATTCCAACCCTGAACTCAATTATGCCAATAGGGTTATCTGGGCAGTTAGTTTGTAGAAGCCCTACCATATTAGAGGAGCTTTAAATTGCCATGAACTAAAGTTAGCTTAAACAATGAAGAGAGAGGATGCCATAATTTTTGGATTGTGAAGTAGCATTTTAGCACTTTGTTTATTGTAATTTTTATCCAAGGGATTTTTTTTTAATGGAAAAATTTGTATTTTTTATTTTATTTTATTGTTATTGTCATTTTAAAGTAGACCTTCACATTGTGAGTTTCATTCTTCCACTTTGACACCAACTTTTATGACCATAAGTTTCATTTATGTGGCCAAAACTTAGTTTTTCTAAGTGCATTGTACCTATTTAAATCATCAAGGATTTGATGTTTTGATGTAGATCTTTTTCAAATCAAGAAGAAAAAACAATAGTGTGTGAATAGTAAATAATATTTTTCTTGACTTTTGAAATAACTTATCATAACAAGAAAAAACATTAACCCTTAAAAAAAATGGTATGATCAAATCTTTACTAATTTGTTTATAAATTATAAAAACATCTATCTACAACACAACATTAATATATCTACCATCAAACTCAACACAACATTAATATATCAACCATCAAACTCAACACTTGACACTTAAAGACATTAGCTACAGGGAGGGGGTTAAATATGGGGTTAAATACCTGAGACGAAAGACATTAGCTACAAGGAGGGGGTTAAGACTCAAGTTCAAAATATTTATGATCTCATATTTCCTTTTCCCTTTAGCCTAACTAAAATAAGCCTTTGAAATGGGATGCATGTTAATTCCTGTGAGTGACATGATGATCATTCTCCCTTTAGCATAACTAAAATAAGACTTTGAAATGTGATGCATGTTAATTCATGTAATTATCATGCTGAGCCCCTTTCTATTGATGATGTAATGATTAAATGGATTATGTAATCCTGGTCATAATTAGATTCCTTGAAATAGTAGGTGTTTGCATATTTCCCCATGGTTGTTGCCCTTAGTAAACCACCATTTTAAAAAAGATTGTATAAATTATATAATTTTATAATAATAATAATGATCACGATGATATATGTTTGATGTGTCAAATAAGTAAAATAAATAAAAATTCCATGTTTTACAGAAATCTTTTCAAAATACAAGGGCAACCAATTAAGCATACCAAAATGTAAACTACATGATTATAAAAATTATGTCATAAGACCAAGGAAGGGGAAGAGACACACACACATATGAGAGGAGGTAAGGGTATTTTAAAAGGGGTAAATATTTTTTTCATTTCCACAACAATGCCATACCATGTACACTTACTAAATCTTCTTCACCAAAAGAGAACCTTTGGTTTGATTGATTTAGAATCCACACATGCCCATACGAGATGAGCTATGTATTCATGTCCTGAGGTGAAGTATTAATGGGGATAGAAATGAACCCACATATCATAAGATAAGTGAGAGTTGGATTAAAGGGTCATTCAACACTAAATTTTTTTATAGATAACTTAGGTTCATATGAATGATAAATCTTATTAAAAAACATGAATCTTGTAAAATGCATGAGAAACTTTTGAGAGGGTTCTCTCAAAACCCAATGAGGATAAGAAAAACAAATTGCTCTTTTTGCAACAAAATTATTGTTAAATTACATAATGCTAACATTGGTTGT
Organism: Pseudotsuga menziesii; assembly: GCA_001517045.1. Classification (NCBI taxonomy): domain Eukaryota; kingdom Viridiplantae; phylum Streptophyta; class Pinopsida; order Pinales; family Pinaceae; genus Pseudotsuga; species Pseudotsuga menziesii. Next base: position 185,088 of record LPNX010615050.1, read on the forward strand.
AAAAAACAATTTCTCTTTTGTTGGAATCTAACACCAAATTTGATGATAAGTTTCAAAACATGAAGAATGACAAAGACATTTTGCTTCAAGAATTGGATTATAAGGATAAGTTAATCTAAACCTTGTGCAACCTTAATCAAAGCCTTATTTACAAACTATATGTGAAATCATAAATAGTAAATGGAAGAAGGAAGGAGCAGTTCACATATTGCAAAAGGAACCTCAAACTTCTTCTAAAGAAACCACTCCTGCATTTTTTTTACTAATTAGCAAAGTGAAAGGTATTGGTTTTATGTCACTTAATTAACATCTCATAAATCTGCCAGGATCAGGTCGAAGTTTGGAACTCAATTATATGGGACTTCTAATAGGTATTGTTGTTGTGAATTAGGTTATCTAAGCAATTGCTTTTTTTATGTAGAAGACTAGTCATGTTATAGGAGCCTTTTAGCCTTTAAATGTGTTTAAATTGTCATGAACGAAAACTAGCATAAACAATGAAAGATAGGGTTTTGGGATTTTGCAAGCATTGTGTTGTTTGTAAGTTGTATACTCCTTAAATGATAATTAATTTTTTTTTCTTCTAAAAAATGTAATTTTTATTTTTATTGAAACTGAAATTGAAATTATTTTAGGTTTTGATTATAAAGTAATAATAATTATTTTTCTTTTTAATATATGTAAATACCTTTTTATACTATATAGTTTTGTAAATACATGTGCAACACTTATATTGACATTGTCATTTTAAATTAATTTCTAAAGAGAATTACATGGATGCCCTTCACATTGTCAACTTGGTTTTCCTACCTTGACATCAACTTCTTATGCCCTTCACATTGTCTACTTCATCTTCCAACCTTGACACCAACTCCTATAATCACGAGCTTCACTTCTATAGCCATTTTTCCAACTGCTTTACATGGATTCGATCTATCAACCATTGGTGTCTTGATGTAGATCCCTTCCAGATCAAGAAAGGAAAACAATATTACGTGAATAAGCTTTATTTTATTTGTATAAATAACATAGAATCAATAAAAAACATTAACATTTATACTCCTCAACAAAATGGTGTGAACAAATGATTTGAAAATGATCAATATATAATTTTTCATCCTTATGGTACTTTATGGGTTGAAGAATCAAAACCATGGACTTCTAGAGGCCATTTTCAGGATTGGTCATCAAATCTAATAAGCAAGCCCAAAATCATATAATGCCCAAATGGATCCCAACAATGCACTTTTTGAGGTTGATTTTTTTTTGTAAGTTGTTGAAAGTTATATTAATATACAAAAATGAGTACATGCATAGATTCCATATCTCAGGTATCATCTGTGTCTGTACGACCCCCTAATTTTTGCACGCTTAGCTCAGGATTGTGCAAATATTCATCTAGATGCTGGATGGACATAGTATCATGTGGATGGGGTGTTTCCTAAGGAGGATCTAGAGGATGCAAGCTGGGTGAAGATGAGGATGTCATCTTGCTAGAAGAGCTCTTTGAGTTGTTGGAGGGAGAAGGAGAGGGAGCTTTTTATTTTTCCCATAGCAGCTGAGCTAAGACATTCTTCACACACTAATAATAGGAAAGTCGGTGTCTTAGGGGATGAGTTGTGTGATGACGAAACACAACTTCCACATCCCAATCATCCATATCCCGACGAATACTGAGTGGGATGTGAGCACCATAACCCACAGAAAGAAAACGTCGCATCGCAACACGACCCCTCACCCCCTGGAGCTTCTCACCCTATGAGGTGTAGCACAAAGACATTGTGGCATGGAGGAAGAGTAATCCTAGAACTCCCCAACGTTTAGAAAACTAATCAATGGAGGGGTAAAAAGAATTACAAGTGAAGTGGAAGTGGAATCTTCACCACCTGTAGCTGTGTGTAGAATTGAGCGCAGATGATCTAGTGGTGGACAGAGCCAACCCTTATCAAACTATGGGATTTCTAGGCAAAATTCAATTGAAAGAAAATTTACAGTGGTCAACGCTTCTGGAAATGGGCTTCCTGGGTGAAATTCAATTGAAGGAAAATAAATGTTTGTAGAATCCCAACCATACTAGAGGAGCAACTAGTGTTTAAATTGTCATGAACTAAAGTTAGCTTAAACAATGAAGCGATATGAGTCCATAATTTTTAGATTGTGCAGTAGCATTTTAGCGGCCCAGCCATACTAGAGGAGCAGTTGATGTTCAATTGTCATGAACTAAAGTTAGCTTAAACAATGAAGCGACAGGAGGCCATAAGTTTTAGATTATGCAATAGCATTTTAGAATCCCAACCATACTAGAGGAGCAACTGGTGAGCAATTGGTGTTTAAATTTTCATGAATTAAAGTTAGCTTAAACAATGAAGCGATAAGAGGCCATAATTTTTAGATTGTGCAGTAGAATTTTTGCATTTTGTTTATTTTATTGCAATTTTTATTCTGTTCAACTATTTTTTCTCTATGAGATAAAATGTAATTTTTATTGTTATTGTTATTTTAAATTAGTTAGCCCTTCACATTGTTACTTTCATCCTTGATTTTGACATCAACTTCTATAACTATAAGTTTCATTTATGTGACCGAAACTTATTTCTTCGAAGTGCATTGCACCTATTTGAACAATCAAGTATTTAATCTTTTGATGTAAATCTCTTTCAAATCAAGAAGAAAAAACAATAGTATATGAATCATATTTTTCTTGACTTTTAAAATAATATATAATAACAAGGAAAACATTAACCCTTATACTTATAAAAAAATGGTATTATCAAATGCTTACTATTTTTTTTTATAAATTATAAAAACATCTATATTTTTTTTTATAAATTAAAAAATGCTATTATCAAATGATTACTATTTATAGATAATTATCTATTGGTGGACATAGCCAACCCTTATCAATCAGGCAACCTCTTACAGCTTCAGGAAATGGGCTTTCTAGGAAAAACTCAATTGAAAGAAATGGGCTTCCCAGGAGAAATTCAATAGAAGGAAAAGAAAAGTGGTTGTGGAATCGAGGCCAATAGATTCTCCACATGGACATGCTGAAAAAACTTGCAAGACATCAACTGATCATCAGTCTCATTGAAGGTGGGAAAAAAAAGTTGTGATAACCTGCATTTGCTTAAATCTACCTATAAATCAATTTCCATGTCAGAAATCTGCTAGGATTGGGTCGGAGTCAGGAACTCAATTATTTTGGACTTGCTGTGTGAATTGGGTTATCTGAGAGAAGTTAGTTTGTAGAATCCCTTCCATATTAGAGGAGCAGTTGGTGTTTAAATCGTCATGAATTAAAGTTAGCTTAAACAATGAAGAGATAGGAGTAGTAGCATTTTAGCATTCTGTTTATTGTAATTTTTATTCAGCTGGATTTTTATTTCCACAACAATGACATACTATGTACACTTACTAAATATTTTTCAAAAGAGAACCTTGGGTTTGATTTATTTAGAAATTAGAATCCATACATGCCCATACTATCTTGATGGAGAATGCATATACTAGATGAGCTATGTATTCATGGCCTCAGTTGAAGTATTAATGGAGATCCAAATGAACACACATATCATAAGAAAAGTGAATTGGATTGAAGGGTCATTCAACACTATTTTTAATTTTTAATTTTTTTATAGATGATTCTGGTTCATATGAATGATGAATCCTTATTCCAAAACATGAATCTTGTAAAATGCATGAGAAACTTTTGAGATGTTTCTCTCAAAACCCAATGAGGATAAGAAAAACAAATTGCTCTCTTTGCAACAAAATTATTGTTAAATTACATAATGTTATCATTGGTTTTAAAGTGCAAGTTTCTCTTTTGTTGGAATATAACACCAAATTTGATGATAACTTTCAAAACATGAAGAATGATAATGAAATTTTGCTTCAACAATTGGATGATAAGGATAAGTTCATCCAAACCTCGTGCAACCTTAATCAAAGCCTTATAAATAAACTATAAGTGAAAGCATAAATAGTAAAGGGAAGAAGGAAGGAGCAGTTCACAAGGATCCTCAAACTTCTTCTAAAGAAACCACTCTTGCATTTGTTTTACTAATTAGAAAATTGAAAGGTATTGGTTTTATGTCTCTTTAACATCTCTTAAATCTGCCAGGATGGGGTCGAAGTAAGTATTGTTGTTGTGAATCAGGTTATCTAAGCAGTTGTTTTTTGATGTAAAAGATCGGTCATGTTAGAGGAGCCTTTCAGCTTTTAAATGTGTTTAAACTGTCATGAACTAAAACTAGCATAAACAATGAAAGATAGGATTTTTGGATTTTGCAAACATTCTGTTGATTATCATTTGTATACACCTTAAATGAGAATTACGGTTTTTTTAAATGTAATTTTTATTTTCATTTTTGTTGAAATTATTTTATGTTTTGATTATAAAGTAATGATAATTATTTTTCTTTTTTAATATATGTAGATTTTTTTTTATTACTATAGTTTATTACTATACACTGGTAACAAAAGTGAAGGCACAACTCATAAGAAAAAGTGAGAAATGGATTAAACTACTTTTTATTTTTTGTAGTGTTACGTTATGTACTCGACAACATCTCCCCCATACTGGGTTGTAGAGCACCTCGCTACTCTTGGTGAAATAACATAGAATCAACAAGGTAGTGCTATTCATCATAAACATGTGATACCTATGATGCATAGGAAAGAGGTGCCATATATTGATATATGGACAAAGTGAAAGACATCTTTGAATATATAAATTAATATTATTATTCAAGTCTAATTTACAATGATGGTAGGACCACATAATATTGGATTCAAGAAACATGACCACTACAAAGAAGACACTTACAAATTCTAGTTCCTTCTCCCCTTGATACTTTGGAAAACCTTAATTTAAACCAAAGAGAGACAATGCAAAAATAAATACTCAAGAAGTTTGGTTACTTCACCCCTTCACAATGAAACCCTAATATCACAAGCATTTTTCCCATTGGTGATTTTAGAACATCCTCAACAATGGTGCCAAGAAGACACAAAACATTTAGAAGTTCGCACGTGCCATCCACACATAGGTTTACAGTTTCCCAAGATGAAACATGCATTGGTAATTAAAGTGAGACAAGCCATGAATGTAAAAATTATAAGTAATTCTAGTTTCAAAAATAATATTTTCTAGCAAGTAAATATTAGAGTAAGATATGTTTTCCTCAATGAATCACAAATTTCCTTATCGTTTTTAGTAGATTTATTGACTCAGACATGACATACTCCATTTAAACCTTATTATTTCATGTTGATAATCAATATGGTACTTTGTTTCTTCATCACGTATTTGGTGACAAATGACACATAATTTATGATATGTTGTCTCTTCATGTTGATGTTTAGTAGGGTGCTTTACTTTATAATATGTTGTTAATTCATTAATATGCTCTTTCATGAAATATCAATTCAATAGAATGCTTGATTATTTTATGAGGATATCATGAGCTATTAATTCATGTTATTTGGTATTCAATAGAATGCTTAATTAATTCATGTTGGTTTTTGATGATAAATAAAACTTGGTTTATGAGGCATATTATTCCATGATGATTGCTTATGATACATTCGATTGAAAAATGTTCACTCATGATGAGGCATTCTCCATGATCACATATGATGGATAATTATAGTGCTTTATTATTCCTTACGGATTCCATGTTATATTTTAATCTGAGAATAAGTACTAATCATTGTTAATTTGTGGCGAGTGGAAGTTTCTTTTAGGTGATCCACTTAAAGACCCTAAAGAGGCTAATCATTCTAAGGTTTTGTGGCGGGGGTAAATCACGAATGAGAGTGGATACAACAAACACCTTATGGGTTCAAGGACAAACTCAAGAATTATCTCTATGCCAATTGTTCTTAACTCTACTATTGGAATTCCACAGATTGAGGTATTCTTGCTGAGGGTTAGGCATATGGAGAAGGACTTCCGATGCCTAGGGTTTGTTCCTTAAGGGTGCATAAGGAGGGAGGATAGCTCATCCTTTTGATGTGCCCATGGTATAATGATATCAATGTACCAGTAACAAGATTCCAATTAATTTTGATGAGGCCTAGATTTTGATTAATTATGATGATGTTGCACATTTACTAGGAGTTGGGAGGATGGCTAGGCCACAAAAACTTCCTAGGGAAAATGCAATGCCTACTATATGATGCATGGATAGGTTATAATAAAGGGCATGTGTCATGACAAGCAGGATCTATGGATATTGGAAAGGAATATTATGGAGGTGTTGCATGGTATGATTCTCAAGGAGAGGGTGAGTAAGGAAGGAGGGAGTTTCATGGTAACTTAGGGTGTTGTTATTGTATCAGTGCAAGTGAAAAATTTATGTGCGATGGCCACACGTATAAATTTATCATCTTCATAATAGTACCAACTTCCTACCTATATTACCTATTATCTACATAACTGATTATAATAATTCATTTATTTGTTGCAATGGGGGCTATAATTCTAGGATTGTGTTTCCTGAAGGGGGGCACTATGTAACACTCCAACCTTGGACATTAGTATAGGGATAAATATCATATGGCAGTAATTGAAAGTATAGGTATAAATAGCATATGGCAGTAATTGAAAGTATAGGTATAAATAGCATATGGCAGTAGTGGAAAGGTCAATTAATATGTACAAATACAAAGGCATATGTGCATTGTAATTTAATTTAGGTGCATGGATGAAAACTGTGTCATGCATGCCAAAATTAAGAAATTGAGTAAAATAGGAAAATTAACTAATAAAAGGGGGAAATACCAAGAGATGGGAGTTGTATCATTGTTGGATTTATTTTGGGGGTTTTGTTGCTTGTTTCTGTTGTTTGTTAGCACACCTATTTTTGGGGGGGAAGTGGCTTGAGGAGGAGGATATTGTTGTATGAAGGTTGATAAAGGAAAGAGTAAGGTCTCACATGGTATAGAATATGTTTAATTGGTGAGGGTTCAAGGGACTTAGCTTTAATTGAGGGTTGGTGGGTGGAGAAATCCCCCCCTGCAATTGTTTTTGTTGATAAATGATTAAATTCCTAACAAAGGACAATAGCCATTGATTAGGTAAGTAGAGATTATTCTCTTTGGGTGGTGTTCATTCAATTTTTTATTTTTTTTGTAAGCTGCACAAATCTATTAAAATACAAGGGGAAAATATACAAAAGTAACCCTGGACATAGGTGGTCTCAGGAGGTGTCTCCAACCCCCAAGCCTCTCAAATACTGAGGATCGTCTGAGTAATCCAGCAGTGAGACTATTCATGACTGTAAGAGCTAGTTGAGTACGAAGTTTGAGACATAATTATAGGATTCAAAATTTAAACCAGAGACATAGTCCTATACATAGACATAGTTTGCAGATAGAGACATGGTTCATAGACATAGTTACAAAGTTCAAATTTAAAAACATACATAGACATAGACATGTTTGACACTTTTTGCAAAAAAACCTGAAATCATGAGCCATTTTAGTAGTTGAGGAGATCATTCTTTAGGATGGTGGAAGTTCCTCAATGATGGGCCACGACCATCGTTCTTCCTAAGAAGGGCTGGACAAGTTGGTGGCGGCATCAGGAGCAGATTGAGGCGGTTGTTGCTGCTGCTCTGGCTTCTGGATGATCATATTCTTCAGGCACTTGAAAAGAGGTCCACTGTCGAAGGGAAAGGGAAATGTGGTGCTTGAGGAGCCACAATCATGCAACCAGTTGCACTCCCACTGCCACCTCCCCCACACCCCGCAAGAGCCACACCCCTCGTCGCACTTCCACTTCCACCTCCTCCCAAATCACAACCACCTTTATTCAGACCGTCTTTCCCTATGATGCCCATTGTACCTTTCCAAGCAAATGAATTGTCCATGCCCAAGAGCTGAGAGTCAATTTCAGCAATTCTAGTTTTCATGGCAAGGACGGAGTCACGGACCTCAAACTAGTTGCTGGGCATGTCCTCCACTAAATTACATAACATATTTTTCATTAGTTAGTAGTGATTTATCTGACTTCCACCCTGACCAGATGCTATCTTCTGGTTAAGGACCATTCTCTCTCAGTCTTCGATGAGAATGCAAACTCGAGTAGAGATGTGGTTTTTGTAGTCCGCGAAGACTTGCATGTTACATCCATGCTGGCCTTTGTCCCTGCCTAAGTTGGATCTATGCGGTGTTCCCCTCTGTCTAGACATAATAACCATCCTGAACCTATGCATATTAGAACTTGCAAGATAAGTAGTGCAAAAAAAACCCACCCTTGCAATATAAGTAGTGCAGAAAAAACCCACCCAAACACTGGCGCCACCTTGAGTCGGAGGCTGAAACACCAGACACATAAAATACCCAAAGATGCTCAGAGCCGAGCGAAACCAAACCAAAATGGTGAAACAATTCTCCATGATGCGTATATCTTCCATCAAACATGGCATCGTACCTGTGCACATTCAATTTCTCTGTGGAGCCATGAAAACTAGGAGGAGTACAGGGTGTCGCTAGCCTTCGCTGCAGGTGTCGAAGGGACATGCAATATTTCTCCCATGCATGAGGATTGCCGAAGGTTCTGGGGATCATGATGTCCCAATGAATAAGCATTTTGGACACATGCTTCTCGCCACGCGGCGGGTACACTGGCCGAGGCGTGGCACAATTACAGCTGCTTGTGTTGTCACCTGCATCCAGGAGGGAGAGGTCGAATATAGCTAGTTGTTTGCTTTTGAGAAACATTGTGGCATCCAGAGGGTCCTGCAGCATGCCTTCCACAAGGGTGAAAGAAGAGTTCACACCCGAGTTAGCCAAAAATTCTACTAAGGTATTGAATTTCCTGCACACGTGGTGAAAGGTGAGAGCTTGCATGCACTGCAAAAGGGTGGCCAAACAACTTAATCCATGCACCAGGAGACAACTGGAGGTGACTTTGGAGACCAGCGAGCCATGGAGAATTTGATGGGCAAGGGAGAGGGTAATCTCAGTGTCACCATCCACAATCAAAGGAAGAATATTTTCCCTATCAATTATCGTTAAACCTGCAACCAATCCTTCCAGTTATGCTGCATTATTGGAGTTAAGACCCATGTTGTTGTAGAAGAGATGGATGATATCACCTTTGTGGTATCTGATAGCTCCTCCAAACCCATCTTTCCCTAGGTTTCCCTTGGAGGCCCCATCAAATTCAACTTAAAGACATCTGCAGGAGGAGATTCCCAGTGCTGGGGGCTGGCCACACGCATAACGGGTTAGCTGGTCGAGGGAGAAATGATGGAAGAGTTGAAACTTAGGGCTTCTAGGATGAGCTTTTCGTTCTGAGAGGTGGGGAGGTCCGCGTTCGTCCGGCCTTTGGCGTGAATGGTTTCTTGAAGGTTGTTTTTCATCAAATTCCAGAGTGAGTTGACAGTGTCCTTGGTGTCCTTAAAATTTTTGTTGTTGCGCTCTTTCCACGTTCTCTAGAAAACAAACCCTAGAGTGAGGGTCTAAAGTTGGTTAAGGATATTTCTTTTGAAAGGAGAATCGATTTATTGTTGAAGAGAATCCGTAGCATTACCTTTGAATCTGTTAGTACACCGAAAAGTTTCAGCAACTTGGTCCCATAAGGAGCTGGTGAAAGGGAAAACATCAAGGAGATTGTCAATGGATTCCTGATGTTTATTACATAGACAACATCTGGAAGGACCTTGGAATCCTTTTCGTACCAGATTCTCTGAAGTGAGTATGCGTTGATGCATGAGAAGCCAAAGAAAATGAGATACTTTGGGCCAATGAGGGGATTTCCAAATGTGGTTCTAGATAGCGGTGGAATGGCTATCCATCGAGGCTGAAAAGGTATCATAGGATTCTTTGACCGAGAAGGTACCCGACGGCCTATGAACCCAACGAATGATATCCGTACCATGATTTTTCTTAATATGACAATTGCATATTTCAGGGAAAATTTTCTCCGTTAGCTCTTTGCTGGGGGCAATATGCCAGGAGGAGGGATCTTTCCATTGGCAGAATCCATCATTTGAAGGTTGCCAATACCCTTCTACTTTAATATGCGCATTGAGCTGGATATAGGTCTGACTGCCAGGGTCAGGTAGGAGATTTTTCAGACAAGGTAGTTGCTGGCATGAATCGCACCAGAAGAGGGCTTTGTCCCCATCTTTTTCCCAGAAACTATGTTGTTGGATGAGCACCCTGTGCTTATTGGCCGCATTCCAAATATGAGAGCCTAGAGAATCTTCATCAAATCTGATCAAAGAATGAGGGGGATAATCCAGAGGATATTTGCTGTTCCACAGCTTGGTCCAAGGGGAGTTGTTTTTCGAGATCTAGTTCCACCAATTTTTTTCCAAGGGCGCTTGATTATTCAGCTCCGGATCTCTGATGCCTAGGCCTTCGTCTTATTTTTTTACAGAGTTTGTCCCAGCTTACTAGCGCCCAACGTCGATTATCATTGTTGCAGCCCGAGAGAAAGGACATTTACAGAGATTTGATAGATTTCAAGACCCATTTAGGGGCCGCCAGAACTATGAATTGGTATAGAGGCATCGATTACAGAGTGGATTTGAGCAGGGTCTCTCGACTGGGGAGATTGAGGGAGTGGAAGGTCCAAGAAGTTAGACAGTTCTCAAGTTTGTCCAGGAGCTCCTTCCAAGAGGTGTGCTTGATGGTTGCATCAAAAAGGGGGGCACCTAGATATTTGGAAGGCATGGAGGAAACTGAGAAACCGAGGATGTGGATTATGTTTCTCTGTGTCACGGCCCTAGTATTGAAGAAGAAGATTTGGGATTTTTCTAGGTTTAAAGTGGTTCTAGAGGCTTCTTCAAAGGTTTGCAAAATTGAGAGATTGGTAGGGGCTTCTTGAATAGAGGAATGGCCAAAGAGAATATTGTCATCCACAAATTGCTGGTAGGCTAGTGGAGGGGCATTGTGAAACAATAAACCTCTCAGGGTGTGATTCATTGTGGATGATTGAATCATTTGACCAAGACCTTAAACCATGAGGATGAAGAGGAAGGGGAAAGAGGGTTGCCCTGACGGATACCACGCGAGGGGGAGAAAGTAGTGGAAGGACAACCATTGACCAGGATCGAGAAGAAGGCGGAGGAAATGAGGGAGAGGATCCATTGAACCCAATCTTTAGAGAAGCCAAAGGCTAGCAACATTTTTTCTATGAAGAACCAGTTGAGTTTGTCAAAGGCCTTGGATAGGTCCAATTTACGTATCATGCCAAGGGTTTTGGTGCTTTTGAGAGAGTGGACTACCTCATGAGCAAGGATTATGCCATCTAGAATTTGGCATCCTTCCACATAGCCCGATTGTTCTGAAGAAATGAGCAGCAAAAGAAGGGGTTTCAGACGGTTGGCCACCACTTTAGAGATGATTTTGTAAATAACATTGCAGAGGGAGATAGGACGGAACTTACCAGGGTGAGAGGCACCAATTTCTTTGGGAATGAGGACAAGGTATGTGGCATTGAGCGTAGGCAGAATCCATATTTTTTGCACAAATTCCTCAACCAACTCAAGGACTTCCTCTTTGAGCATGTTCTAGCAATGGTGAATCCATCATGGCCTCGGGTTGTGCTGTCAGCCATTTTCTTAACCGCTGCTTCCACTTCTTGCATGGTTATGGGTTGCATGAGGGATTGGTTGTGATCATTGTTGACCAAAGAAGGGATATGCTGGACCACTTGGCGGGAGTAAAACTGGTTGTTAATTTCGTATAAAATTCATTGGCTCTAATACTTAGGCCTTGAGGGCCATAACCATGCCTAAAGGTAACCATTGCTCGATATTTCAACTTACTAAAGCTCCATTACAATTCACATCGATAATTTCAATGATCCCATAGCCAAATGGAACTCTTTTTAGGAATCTAGCATGTGCTAGGAGGGACTTCAACTAGTCACCTTCTAGTGGTACAGGATCTGTCATGTGCCATTAGGTCTTCATTGAGTGGCTTGGGTGCAGTAAGGGATTTCAATAACAAGCTCATCATCGACAATGCTTCTCTTCTTTAACTTCGGTATCACTTTAAATTCTTAATTCAGTGTTCAGTCAATCTTAATTTAGCATTAAAAATATTAAGCTCCAAGATTTTCTAGCATTTTCCCCCCTTGGCATTGACAGGTTTATGCATGTACGGTGTAGGTTTTTATTTATTTCCATAACATTGTTTGGCCTTAATGGTCAAGATTTGTTTCTATTTTTTTTTACATTCTTAGTTTATTTCTTTCTTTACTAGTGTTGCATCGTTTCTTTATTTTTTATGAATTCATATCTTTTTGGGTTTTTGAGAAAAATAGAGTATAATGATATTGATTCTTGGGTCCTCCATGTTTTTTTATGGCATTACACTGAGTAGATGTTTTCTAGCTATGTCATTAAGTTTAACTTTGTTTAATACTCAATTTCTATATCTTCTTGGGTATAAATCTTCCCAAATACAAGAGAGGAAGTGTATCGTTATAATCTTTCTACAATGATCATATATATCGGTTTATATCAACTAGTACACTTTTAAATATTTTCCAACAAAAAAACATTCAAAATTTCATTTTTCTGTCCATTTGAATTGAACTATAAAGATGTTTTTCCCAGTATATAATTGTCCCTTCACATTTATTTTTCTTTTCCATTAATAAAGATATATAATAAAAAAAGGGGTTGTGCATTTTTTAATCCAATAATAGGACCATATTTACATCATAGGACCATCTTTACGTTGTAGTACCATTTCTACATCATAAGGAATTTTCCCTATGTGGATGCTATGTTTTTTCTTTTCTTTTTTGAACATTGGTAATCGTTGACTTGGGTTGGATGACCATTAAGAGAGTTTCAATAGTTGATCCATAATAGGTTTCCAACATTCAATGCTTGCATATATGATATGATACTCAACCAACCATCATACACACATTCATACTGTGTACAATCATAATACTTAGGTGCATTTGTAGCAACACCAACAAGTTGTTGTAACTTTATGTAGCAAGTTGGTCTTCCAACTACCACAATCCTTCCACATTAAAAGCATGCCTCAAGTCTCTCACCTTTTGGTTCTCCGCAACATCAACATACACACCCTCATACACAGACAAGATGGGTGGGATGTGGATCTGGTCATTTGAAGGATTGATCAAGTAACTCATATCATCCATATCATAGAAGTCATAGAATTGAATCTCCTTTCCTCTATTGGAACTTCTGATTTCCTCATCCAAACTCTTCATGACACCATAAACAACCTTCTCTATGGCCACAAACTCTTAAGCACTCTATTCCTCCCCTAAAATATTGATAATATTCGATGTTCCAGGTTAATTTAATCTATATATGATCATACGTTGGCATAGAGTCAATCAAATCCCATTCATGATGTCACTCTTATCTATTATTAATATTGGATTTCTACTTTCCCTTTTAAATGGTTCAATGACTTATTTTTGTCTTCTAATGATTGATAAATGGTTGATAAACCTAAATTTCAGAGGAAATAAGGTGTCTTTGTTATAGAAATCGCATGAAATTGGGTGGATATAGTTTAAAGGATAAAAATAGTTTATAAGGAACTGAGACACCATCTACCTCTAAAAAGACCTCTCAATTTAAAAAGTCATTACAGTCCTTCGGAAAATCGCTCAATGGTGGGGTAAAAATGGAATCCTCACCCCTGTAGATGTATGTAGAATTGAGCGTATATTATCTAGTGGTGGACAGAGCCAACCCTTATCAAACTCTAGGATTTCTAGGATAAATTAAATTGAAAGAAAACTTACAGGGGTCAATGCTTTGGTAAATGGCATTCCTAGGCGAAATTCAATTGAAGGAAAAGAAAAGTAGCCGTGGAATCGATGCCAACAACTTCTCCACATGGGCATGTTGAAAAAACTTGCAAGACACCAACTGATCATCAGTATTTGAAGGTCAGAAAAAAAGAGTTGTGATCAATCATCAGTCTTTGAAGGTGGGAAAACAAAAGTTGTGATAACCTGCATTTTCTTAAATCTACATGTAAACCATTTTCCATCTCAAAAATCTGCTAGGATTGGTCGGAGTATGGAACTCAATTATTTCAGTGTTGCTATGTGAATCAATATATTTGAGCAGATGGTTTTTGTTGTAAAATATTGACCATGTTAGAGGAGCTTTTAGGAGAGGCAATAATTTTTGGATTGTGCAGTATCATCCTTGCATTATATTTATTGTAATTTTTATTTTTCTGAAAATTAATTATTATTTTTGGGCCTCTGAGAAAAATGTAAGTTTTTTATATTGTTATTTTTAATTAGTTATTAATAAGAATTACATAAATTCCCTTGAAATTGTTATTAATTTCAGAATTCGACCTTGAAATCATCTTCTATCCCCATGAGCTTCACTTATGTGTCTGAAACTTAGTTTTTCCAAGTGCTTTGCACCTATTTGAGTCATCAAATATTCAAAGTTCTTTTCACCTATTTGAGTTAGAAAATATTTGATGTCTTGATGTAGATCTCTTTTCCATCAAGAAAGAAAAACAATACTACGTGAATACAAGTTTTCTTGATTTTTAAAATATCACAAGGAAAATATTAACCTTTATACTTCTCAAGAAAATGAGATGATCATATGCCTACTAATAATTTTTATAAATTATAAAAACATTCATGCACATCATAACATTAGTATATCAACCATGAAACTCAACACCAAGCATTTAAGACATTAGATACAAACAAGAGGTTAAATATGTGAGACCCAGGACATTAGCTACACAGAGGGGCTTAAGACCCAAGTTTAAAATATTTGTGATCTCATATTTTCTTTTCCTTCTGGCAAAACTAAAAGAATACCTTGAAATGGGATGCACATTAATGTATAACTTTGACTTATAGTTAATAATAACTACTAATATTACTATAATAAATTATTAATCTTATTATAATAATTATTATTATAATAAATATGTAGCTTAGGTGGTTGGGAAGAATGATTGTTACCCTCCCCACCTACGTTCTATTCATGTAAATGGCATGAATGTTGAACCCTTTTGTATTAATTATATAATGATTGAGTGGATTATGTAATTTATGTCATAACAAACAGAAAATAATATTATGTGAATAAATCTTGTCTTAAATTTTTATAAATAACATAGAATCAACAAGGAAAACATGAGTCCTTATACTCCTTAACAAAATGGTGTGATCAAACAATTTGAAGTGTATCAATATATTTTTTTTTCATCTTTTTGACACTTTATGGATTTAACAATCAGAACCATGGACTACTATGGGCCATTTTCAGGATTGGTCATAAAATCTAGTAAGGAAACCAAAAATGTTATCGTGAACATAGAAAACAATATTTTTTTAATATTAAATATTTCTAATTAATCTAAAATCTTAATATTTAATAAAATTATATAAAAACATTATTGAGTCTTAAAAGATAGCAAATTTTAATCCATATATATATATATATATATATATATATATATATATATGGGTTACCTTGAGTGGTTGAGAGTTGTGAATTGCAAGTAGGAGATTACGTGTTCAAGTCCTTCAGTTGGATGCCTTTGTGAATATAGTGAGCCTCACTTGATTTTACCCTCATGTTAGGCTTTCAAAACTGCAACAAAATGTTTTATACGGGGTACCATCCTCGAAATGAAGAGAAGTGACCAAAGGGTTTCCCATGATGTGCATTTAGATGAAAAAATATTAGTAGTGCTAATATTGATAATATAACAATGACAAACCCCCACAATTTTTTTATATTATTAAGCATAATTTGTTATAGTATAAATGGGTTAACATATCAACCACATTGACCCATTAACCATCAATCACCTAGTTTACCAACCTCCTAATCCACTAACCATTAACCACGGTTTACCATTGTTAACCATGTTAACCACATTAATCTATTGAACCCAATCTCATTGGCCCACTAACATGGTATTCCCACTTATCCACTAATCCATACAATCCAGAAGCCTCCTAACATAGTAACCCGCCAATGTTTCACCCTCATTAACCGTATTGACCATCGACCATTGTTAAACACCCTTGACCATTGCTGACCACCATTGACTA
Organism: Pseudotsuga menziesii; assembly: GCA_001517045.1. Classification (NCBI taxonomy): domain Eukaryota; kingdom Viridiplantae; phylum Streptophyta; class Pinopsida; order Pinales; family Pinaceae; genus Pseudotsuga; species Pseudotsuga menziesii. The sequence continues at coordinate 201,157 of LPNX010615050.1, forward strand.
TGGTTACTAGTATTAAATTTTTTATAATGGTTGAAATTAATCATGATTGACCATTGTTAACCATGTCAAAAAGGGTTACCCTCATTGAGACATCACACTTTTTCTAGAATACATTTAGATCACTAGATTCTACTAAGGCCTCAAAGAGGATTTTTTCATGACATGGTTTGAATACATAGAGCTCCATCACTAGATTCTTCCCAACTCCCTTAAGGGTTAAGAGAGTTGAAAATTGGTACCATTTTCCTATAACTATTGTGGCAATTAATTGGAAATTAATAAAAATATTCTTCTTTTATTGTATCATGAAAACCTGTTACCTTTGATAACTATATAACCCATAACCTTCCAATAGATATTGACTTGTTTTGACTAATCTGGACTATTAATCAAAATCGACCAACTTACAAAACTAGTTACCACCTACCCACTAACTAAACCAATAACCACCAAATCCATTAATCCCTCAACACACTATCCTTGGAAACTCACTAAACCCGGTGATCATTAAGCATATCAACCACTATGTTGACGATGGTTAGTCATTGTCTTCCATATTCACTATACACCATATCAACAGCATTAATCTACTAACTCCTAAATTGTTTACCCATTAATGTCATATAGCCACTTTTCCACTAAACCATATTGAAACAACAAATCCCACTAAACCCATAACCCACAAACCTCTTATTGTCGCTCAAAAATTTACCTTAGTCGTGGAGGAAAATCCCCAAGGTAACCTCAAACCAATCTTTAGGTTGGAAAATGGTCTTTCCAACCAGAAGGGGATCCCTCAATGAAATTTAGTGACAATGGATAGATTTGTAGATAAGGATAGGGTTTATAATGTGGTTGGTAGGGTTAAGGATGAGACAATTGTGCATGGAGTCAAGGGTTGGAATTAACAAAGTGATCAATAACCGGTGATTGAACAATCAATAGAAAATCTAGGGTAAACAATATTGTTTCAGTCACCAAGTTAGTTGTAGTATGATGGAAGAACTGAGAATTAACAATTCCATTATATTAAAGCATCAAATAATGAATGAACTCCAATGTAAATTTAGAAGAAAGGGTGGGTGTATTTAACTATATAACTTTAGAGAATCAAATTTGAATTCCAAACCACTTGTTTTCAATTAAATACTGGAAGATGATGCATTAAATGGAATAATGAGATAAAATATAAACACATACATAAGAAAAATCACACACTTTAAGATATTGGCACAAGGATCTTTGCAACTGAAATATCAGTACTCATATTTATTCACCTTCGTTAACTCAAAAAAATATTGCAGCACCAAATATGTATTTTCTCTCAAACTCTAAACCTTATTACATTGCAAACGACACTTTATATAACCAATACAATACTATGATGATTACTAACTTCTTGAAGGAAAATCTAACTAATATTTTCTAAAAAAGAACAAATCTAGGATATGTTGCAAGTTGTCACAAATGTTGGAAGTTATTGGAATTTATTGATAAGTGATCTTTGCTACCTGTTGACTTTGATACCCTAGAAATTTATAACTAAATCCTTGTGCTCATTGTGTGCCTTCAAATATGAGAAAATATTTTCTTGCCAAGTGTGAGATTTGATCTTCAAGTGTTTACCTTAAAATCTGAAAAAAAAAATGTATCTTTGACAATCACGTTCTTTTTAAAATTCCCTTTGTATATTTTCAAATCTTATTTATCCATATCCTTATTAAAAAATATCAATTTTAAATATTTGGGAATATCATATTTCACCAAACTAATTCCCAAATAATTTTTATCCTGTAAAATTCCATTTCCATATAGTTTCCATAGAAATAATGAGAAATAATTAGCACTTTGGTTTTGAAAACCATTTCTTGGTTATCCATCCATGGAAAACCATCCTTTGTAAAACTCATCCATTATTTGCATTTGATTTTATTAATTTATTAATTCCATAAATGGAATTCAAAACAATTTTCATAAATAATACTTCACCCTGTAGCAATCATCCACCCTTTCTGAATACATGTCTTGTTTTTCCCAAGTTTTGTATATTCATAAATATAATCCAAAAACCTTTATAAATTTATGTAAAAATCATCTTTTGGTTTGCTTCATGTGGTTTTAAATTTCCAAGCATGGCTCGAGTCTCTCACCTTCTGGCTCTCTGCAACATCAACATACACACCCTCATACAAGGAAGAGTTGAGTGGGATATGGAGCTCGTCACTTGAAGGCTTGATCAAGTAACTCATCTCATCCATATCATAGAAGTCATAGGATTGAATCTCCTTGCCTCTATTGGAACTTTTGATTTCCTCCTCTATACTCTTCATGACACTACAAACAACCTTCTCTATGGCCACAAACTCTTAAGCATTTTGTTCCTCCTCCAAAATATTGATAAGCTACTCTCTTACAGGTTAAGGTAATCTATATATGAGCATACGCTGGAATACAATCAATAAACTCATGTTCATGATGCTGCTCTGATCTATTATTAACATTGGATTTATACTTTCCTTTTTAAATGATTCAACGACTTATTTTGGTCTTCTAATGATTGATAAATGGTTGGTAAACCTGAAATTCAGAGGAAATAGGGCACCTTTGTTATGGAAATTGCATGAAATGGGGTGGATGAAATTTATAAGATAAAAATAGTAAAAATGATTTATAAGGAACTGACACACCATCTACCTCTAAAAAGACCTCTACAATTAAAAAGTCACTACAGTCCTTCAGAAAACCAATCAATGGAAGGGTAAATGGAATCTTCACCCCCTGTAGCTGTATGTAGAATTGAGCACATATTATCTAGTGGTGGACAGGGCCAACCCTTATCAAACTCTGGGATTTCTAGGAGAAATTTAATTGAAAGAAAACTTACAGCGGTCAACGCTTTGGGAAATGGGCTTCCTAGGAAAAATTCAATTGAAGGAAAATAAAAGTAGCCATGGAATTGAGGCCAACAACTTCTCCACATGGAAATGCCGAAAAAAATTGCAAGATGCCAACTGATCATCATTCTTTGAAGGTGGGAAAATGAAAGTTGCGATCGATCATCAGTCTTTGAAGGTGGGAAAACAAAAGTTGCAATCGATCATCAGTCTTTGAAGGTGGGAAAATGAAAGTTGCAATCAATCATCAGTCTTTGAAGGTGGGAAAATGAAATTTGTGATAACCTTCATTTGCTTAAATCTACCTGTAAATCATTTTCCATCTCATAAATTTTCCAGGATTGGGTCAGAATCTAGAACTCAATTATTTCGAATGTCCTATGTGAATCAAGTTATTTGAGCAACTAATTTTTGTTTTAAAATATCGGCTATGTTAGAGGAGCTTTTAGGAGAGGCGGTAATTTTTGGATTGTGCAGTATCATCCTCGTGTTATGTTTATTGTAATTTTTATACTGCTGAAAATTAATTATTATTTTTGTCCTATGAGAATAATGTAATTTTTGTTTTTATATTTTTATTTTAAATTAATTATTAATAATAAATACATATTGACATTGTTATTAATTTCATCATTTGACCTTGACATCAACTTCTATAGCCATGAGCTTCACTTATATGGCGAAAACGTAGTTTTTCCAAGTGCTTTGCACCTATTTGAGTCATCAAATATTTGATGTCTTGATGTATATCTCTTTTTGATCAAGAAAGAAAAACAATATTATGTGAATAAATTTTTTCTTGATTTTTAAAATATCACAAGGAAATTATTAAACTTTATAATTCTCAAGAAAATGGGATGATAATATGCTTACTATTTTTTTTTATAACGTATAAAAACATTCATGCACATCATAGCATTAATATATCAACCACCAAACTCAACACCAAGCATTTAAGACATTAGATACAGTGAGGAGGTTAAATATGTGAGACCCAAGAAATTAGCTACACAGAGGGGCTTCAACCCAAGTTTAAAATATTTGTGATCTCATATTTTCTTTTCCTTCTGGAAAAACTAAAAGAAGACCTTGAAATGTGATGCATATCAATGCATAACTTTTACTTATAGTTAATAATAACTACTAATATTATTATAATAAATCATTATTATTATTATAAAAATGTAGCTTAGGTGGTTGGGAAGAATGATTGTTACCCTCCCCAACTACGTTCAATTCATGTAAATGACATGAATGTTGAACCCTTTTGTATTAACTATGTAATGACAGAGTGGATTATGTAATTTATGTCATAACGAAGAGAAAGCAATATTATGTAAATAAAGCTTGTTTTGACTTTTTATAAATTACATAGAATCAACAAGGAAAACATGAGTCCTTATACTCCTCAACAAAATGGTGTGATCAAACAATTTGAAATGTATCAATATATCTATTTTCATGCTTTTGACAATTTATGGATTGAAGAATCAAAACAATGAACTTCTAGGGGCCATTTTTAGGTTTGGTAAAAAAAATCTAGTAAGAAAACCCAAAAGGTTATCATCAACATAAAAAATAGTATTATTTTTTTTTAAATATTAATCTAAAATTTTAATATTTAATATGTATATAACATTAAATTCTATTTTTTTTCAATATAAATACCTATTAGATAAAGGAGTGAAACATATAAGTAAGAATTAATAAGAGTTAAAAGAGTGAAACATTATATATATATATAGTTTCATCTTTAGAAAAAACTAAAAAAACATATTAAATTATGTCATTTTTTGAAAAATTATCACCTCTATAAAAACATTATTGAGTCTTAAACAAACACCAAATTATTTTCCATATATATATATATATATATATATATATATATGGGTTATCTTGAGTGGTTGAGAGTTGTGAATTGCAATTAGGAAGTTACGGGTTCAAGTCCCTTGGTTGGCTGCCTTTGTGAATATAGTGAGCCTCACTTGATTTTCCCCTCATGTTAGGTTGTCAAAAGTGCAACAAATTTTTTTACACGGGGTACCATCCTCGAAATTAAGGGAAGTTCCCAAAGGGTTTTCCATGATGTGCATTTAGTTTAAAAAAATATTAGTAGTGCTAGTATTGATAATATAACAATGACAAACCCCAACAATTTTTTTGACCTTATTAAGAGTAATTGGTTATAGTATCAATGGGTTAACATATCAACCACATTGACCCATTAACCATCAATAACCTAGTTTACCAACCTCCTAATTCACTAACCCTTGATCATGGTTTACCATTGTTAACCATGTTAACCACAGTAATCTATTAAACCCAATCTCATTGTCCCACTAACATGGTAAGCCACTTATCCACTATCCCATACAATCCAGAAGCCTCCTAACATAGTAACCCACCAATTTTTCACCCTCATTAACCATATTGAGCATCGACCATAGTTAACCACCCTTGACCATTGCTGACCATCATTGACTATGGTTACTAGTATTGAATTTTTTATAATGGTTGACATTATTCATCACAATTGACCATTGTTATTCATATTGAAAATGGTTAACCTCATTGAGACATCACACTTTTTCTAGCATAAATTTAGATCACTAGATCCTACTAAGGTCTCAAGGGGTATTTGCTCATGACATGGTTTTAGATCACTAGATTCTTCCCAACTCCCTTACGTGTTAAGAGATTTGAAAATTAGTACCATTTTCCTATAACTACTGTGGCAATTAATTGGAAATTAATAAAAATATTCTTCTTGTATTGTATCATGCAAACCTACTACCTTCGATAACATAACCCATAACCTTCTAATAGATATTGGCTTCTTTGGACTAATGTGGACTATTATTCAACATCGACCAACTTACAAAACTAGTTACCGCCTACCCACTAACTAATACAATAATGACCAAATCCATTAATCCCTCAACACACTATCCTTAGTAACTCACTAAACCCACTGATCATTAAGCATATCAACCCTATGGTAACTAGTTACTTCACTATGTTATGTAGTACAAAGAACTGCTGTAAAATCTAGATGGACAATGGATTTTTTATTAGTATAAGCAACCCTTAAATTTTCCAACTTAGTTTATTTTCAAATATATTTAGTATATATATGCACAAAACAAAAATTACTTCAAGGTATTATGTAGTGCAATTTTACCGTAAAGAACTACCATGAAAAGTAGATCGAAATGGATTTTTATTAGTTTATGCAATCCTTTAATTTTTCAAGTTAGTTTTTTAAAATTTAAAGTATATATATACATAAAACAAAAACTACTTCATTGTGTTACGTAGTACAATTTTACAGAAAAGAATTGCCATGAAAAATGGATGAACGGTGGATTTTTTTATTATTAATTTATGCAACCCTTACATTATTTCATTATGTCATGTAGTACAATTTTATGGTAAAGAATTGCAATAAAAACTAGATGGACAATGGCTTTTTTATTAGTTTATGCAACCTTTAAATTTTTTCAACTTAGCTTTAATATATATATTACTTAACTGTATTATTTTTGGTTAAAAAATAGCATGAAAACTTTATGGACAATGATTTTTTATAGGAGTTTATGCAACCCTTAAATTTCCAATTTCTTTTTTCTTTCTTTCTAAAAATTTAGTGCATATGCACAAAACAAAACTATTTCACCATGTTATGGAGTACAATTTTGTGGTAAATAATTGGCATTTTTATTAGTTTATGGTATCCTTAAAATTTTCAACTTAGTTTTTTTAATATATTTAATAAATATGCACAAAAATATTAAATATATATGCATAAAACAATAGAAGGACAAACGAGCTTACTACTTGCAAAGCCAAGCCATTTATGCACACTAGTTTCATAGATAAAACTTACTATTTTGAGTCTTATATGCAAGTAACTCTCGATAATATATAATAGCATTGCAATAACGAAATTCGACTAATCAATTAGGAAACTAAAATATTTTTTGGGTTAGATGAACAACTTTGAAAATGATAGTTAGAATTTTGTGTCACTTAAATTGCATAGTTAGAATTTTATGTCACTTAAATTTCATGCAAGAAGGTCGCTCCATTTATCCAAGTGTAGTCCATTTGTTTGTAGTGGTTATCATTAAAATATATAGGATTGGTTATCATTTATAAAAAAAATACTTTGATTTAGTGTGTGGTTATTATTGGAAATGTATTGTAAAGGTTGTAAATGGGTAACCATTGAACCATAATTTTAACCTAAAAATGTGTAACCATTGAACAAACCTTGTCGGTACTAAAATAAGCCTATATTAAACCCTTATGCAAAACTTTCTCTTTTTTACCCATTTACAACCTTTACAATACATTTTCAATCTTTTTAATTTCTCAAAATTCAAAATTCTTCAATGGGTAAACATTGAACCATAATTTTGAATTTTGAATTTTGAGAGATTAAAAAGATTGAAAATGTATTGTAAAGTTTGTAAATGGGTAAAAAAGAGAAAGTTTTGCATAAGGGTTTAATATAGGCTTATTTTATTACCGAAAAGGTTTGTTCAATGGTTACACATTTTTAGGTTAAAATTATGTTTTGAGAGATTAAAAATTATGCTTTTATTATGCGTGTATGTGTGGGGTTAAGTCTTGTTTTGAGGATAGGTGTTTTAGTGCCAATTTGGAGTGGGATAAGTTGTAGTGATTGTGCATCATGCATTTCTTTCTTGTTCATTTAGAATTTAGATGAGCAATATTATGTTTTCTAAACCTATTGGAGTAAAACATTGCAACCCATATTTATCACTAAAGATTTATAGAATCTTGTGACTAGAAGCTATGGTTTTCCTTCTAATCAAGAATAAAAAGTATTGGATGATAATGGAAAGGAATCATTAAAAGAAATTATATAGAAATATAATGAAGCACTTTCTCTCATAAATAGTGCATTTGATGAACCGATATTTTCAAGGATTTATGTCGCAAATCATCTAAACAAGCGAAGATTAAGTATTATACAATATGGATAAACTTAATGTGAAATTGAATGTGCATAAGTAAATAATATTGATGATGTTCAAATTGAGTTCAGGAACAATGAAAGAGTTTGTAGGATAAATATAGGGTTTTAATAATGGAAACCCTAACCAATGAAGACCACAATGCCCAATTAGTGGATTATTATAATGACTCAATAGCGAGAATACATGTTTTTGAGCATTTTGGTTTAGAGTCCCATGAGAGGCTTTCAGAATTTGAATTTTCATCACAATTGATTGATTCCAAACATATAGTGCCAATGGGTCTTGGGTAATTTTCATTTAATAGATTTAATGAGCTATCAAGATTTCATTAGGATCATTGTCAAAACGCTTTATGTGAAGTTAAGTACCTTGCCAAGGTGGCAAGGTTATCCTATCATATTGACCTTAGTTATGGAAAAATATATATATTGAGGTGGAGAACTAGTATTTTCCTTCACCCAAGGTCAGAGCTAATCTCTTGGGATTCCAATCAATAAATTCCATTTGATATTCAATGTTTTCCAAGTTTCCAATACTTTTTTAGAGGAAATGGGATGAGACATATAGCTTACATAATCATAACTTTATAGGAAATAATTTTGATAAGAATAATGAAGAGACTATGAAGGCTTGGGGTTATGAAGGTATCATTTGTTTGGTATAAAAATGGATTTTGAAACTCTAAAAAGAGGAGGTGTAGGCATGTCAAAGGCTATAGAAACAATGCCACCTAAAAAAAAATAGGAAGATGATTAGGAGGATAAAATACAAGGTTAGTATGGTGGTGAGGGAGCATATTGAGGTTAATTAGGTTTTGTATTTTTCATGTAAGACCATTGTGGAGAAGTTCCTATGACATCACCTTAAGGAATAGGTCTAGAATAGATGGTTCTCTATGCTAGATTACAAACCCATCATCCATGTACTTGCTCATGGTTATATTGTTTTCATATTTCAATCAAAGGAAGACACCCACAAGGTTATTAAAGGATGATGGTTTTAGGGCTAAGGTTACCTAAACCTCAAACCATAGAATCTATATTTTGACTCCAAGGATGAGGTGGTCACAATTCTGTTGATCTGCGTCAAACTTTCAAACCTCTCCATGTATTTATGGCGAACAAAGGGCATATAATTTATTGGCAACAAACTGGGAAACATAACAATGGTTGATAACTCATTCAAGGAGGAATGCATACGGATCATAGTCCATGTGATAGTTAATATTGATATAAGGAGAGGGATATTTGAGATCATATATATATTTTATGGTGATAAGAGTTATACCTAGGTCTTGGACTATTCAAATTTTCCATTTTGTTGCATCGCATGTAATATATATGGAAATATTTTTTAAGAATTTCAATTGTGTTTTAGAAAGTATATGTGGTTAAAGTATTTTGGTCACGAATTCTCTCAAGTTGGAAACATCAAAATGGAGGGACACATAAGGATTAAGAATAAGGGTGAAAGGTTGAAGACCATGTTATTGTTACCATTTCTTTGCACCCAAGTTCAAATTGATCCTGGGCACAAGGAGTAAATTGTAATACAAGGGGAATTGATTGGCCTAGTGGAGACATGGTTGTGGGAGATCCCATGGGGAAAAATATGGAAGTGGATGGTGGAGCTTATTATACCATTGCTATTGAAAATTATAAAGGTAAGAAATATTATCTTTCTGAGGTTTTTAGTTCTTTCTTTTATACAAGAAGAGAGGTAGAATGGCCAATCTCGACCAAGGGAACAAAATATTTTGTTGTCTCCTATAAAAATCTTAGTAAAATATGAGGTGTTGTTTTGGGTTAGAAAGTTTGGAAGGATATAAGTCTAGTGCACATGTTAGAAATTTGATATTTGTAATGGTCAAAGAAAACAATTCATAATTAACTATTTCAAACTATATTTGCATCACATCTAGGATCACAGAGTGGTATGGTTGAAAATAGTTGCCCCTTCATTTTCCTTCCATAGCTAAAGTAATTGAAGAACACCCATATAAAAGTGTAAGTAATATTTTCACCCTTGAGTACTCTTTACACCTCTAACAACATCATTGGTGATTTTGATTCCCATGTGGATGATTGTTACACCCAAAAAATTTCCTAATTCTCTAATCCCTTGAAGTCACTGGCCAAAATCCCATTTTGGGGACTTACTGCTCAATCCTAGGTAGTCTGGTGCACCTTTTTTCCTAGCACATGCTGTCAAATGGGATTGACGTCACTTTTCCACTAACATAAGGCACTGGCGGCACCCATCACATGACCACAAAAAGCATCAATGCACTTATCCTTCTCACAAGGAGCGTCAACAGTCCCAAAAAGGAAAAAAAGAGAAGATTCAAGAAGCTTCTAGGTGAAAGATCTAATGCAGGGTGATCCTAACTACTTGGGAAAGATGGCACTCGACCTCCTAACCCATAGGGACCATTCCCTACCTTCCTCCCAAAATATCTCAACCCATTTGAGCTTCCTTTGGCCTATAAAATCAAGCTACATGGACCATGTGAGGAGAGACACTAGGAGAGCATCCTTATGCTGTTGAATTCAAGTTTGGTATAGGAGGCCAAGAGAGATTGGTTGTGAGTAAGAGGTTACATAGTTTGTAGCATGTGTGAGTTAGCCAAATTCCTTGTAAAAGAAAAGCTTCGACATCAAGGCTTTGGTTGTAGCTTTCTTTTCTCATCTTTAATAGACAAGTGTTTCCCTTTCCCATAAATAATTCATCTTCATATTGATTGTTTATTACTAGTTTCCTTAATCATTATTATAGATTATTGATTTATCTTGTTGCTCTCATTTCTTGTCTTTTTTTGTGTGTTCTTCGCAGGTATAGTTGATCGAATGAGGATCTATAAAACAAAGGAAACCTTCCATATTCAAGGTAAAGAGAGCTTGTAATTCAAGTAGATCAGTCATATAGGGAGATGATACATTGTTGTGTCCTTTTTTTCTAGACTTGCACCATGCAGGATTGGGAAACAAACTATGCCCGCACTGATTGAAATTTTCTTGGTAACAAAATTGGTGACTCTGTCGGGGAATATCCAATAAGATATGGACTAGATCTAGTTAGACATTGAATTTTTTATGTCACTTTTGATTGCAAACATATGAATTTTGTTTTATTTCTCATTTAGAGTTTTAAGGTGAGTGATCCACCTTGATACAATTTTAGTTTCCTTCTATGGTTCGTGTTTTACCTCACTTTCATTCCAGTTTGACCCACATTGGTTTATCCTACAAGTTATTGGCCTTTTTGGTTCTTTAGATCCGCTGATGCATATGGGTGATGTAACACCCTGGTTTTGACCCCGTTGCATTAAATGTACATGATATATATATATTGTAATGATCATGGTGCGGAGCTAAAGGGCAAGGCCCCACCATTGATTGGTTATGCTATGTTTCAGGTTGAAAATTGGTCACCAATGGTATATCGGGGCATGTGGCATACATATTGAGTTTGTCATCATGTAAATATGCATATTTAATTAAATGAACCCGAACAGCTACGCTCACAGAAACTAAATTGAGAAGGGGCATGATTTTCACAAGGATAAGGGTGAGGAATGTCAAACCTTGGGAAATAAGGAAAAAGCCATGTGTCACCTTCCCTTGTCTTACCCAACTACCACCATTAAAAACTGTTGCTGTTAGCTGGGGCAGTTATGGCTAGGAGTGGAGTGTGGTAGGACTGTCATTCCTTGCCCACACACACACTCCACCAGCGTGGTTGACCTCACGATGGCAAGCAAAACCACCGCCATCACTCCAACAGACACACCACTCTTTCCACAACAGTGCTGAAACACTCACGCACTTTCGACTACTGCGCATCCTCACGTAGGGACCATTGTCTGTTCATTATTCTCATGCATGGGTACCTTTCCGGTTTGGCTCTCGCGCAGCCAGGAGAGAGGAGCCATCTCCGCTATCATTCACATTTTGCATCACAGAGGAACTTGGTGTGTTTCGGTCTGTAATTGGGATTGGGCGTAAATCTTCTCTCACGCTCTGTGTTCTGTGTTGTTGTTATTCACGCAGGAAGTTGGGAGCTGTTTGGTAACTGTCACCCACAATTTTCCTATGGAGAGCCATTTTATGCTCAAGGACTGTGTATAAGTTTTCCTTACTGATTTGTGGCTCATACATATGTTCTTTCCTCTGTACATTTGGGGTCTGGTGCAAGTTTCTCTCTCGCACGGGCTGGGAGATTGTATTTTCTCCCTAGCAGGGTCTGTGTAAGTCTTTCCATGGCTTCATTGCCCTGGACGGGCTGTTGTTCCCCACGTTTGTCGGTTGTGTATGTTGTTACGCTTTAGAGCTGCCATAGACTGTTTGGAGTCGTTTTCCCTGTTAAGTTGTAACAACTGATTGATTGCATGTGTGCAATGGTTGGTCTTCGAACTATGTTGGGAGCAGGGATGGGGGATTCATTTGCTTAATAAACCTGGTGTTTGGAAACCACACAGACAGAGCTAGAGGGCTGGATTTCTTCTCCACAACCCCTGAATAGCACTGGAAGGGAATGCAGGGCTTGAGGGACTATGTAGCAGAGAAGGGACTGATTCCTTGTGTTGGGTGTGTGTGGGTGTCTTAGAAGTTAGGCTAGTTCTGGTGTAGGTGTTCCTAGCTCTGTAATGAGCTCACCAGCTTAGCATTTATCCTTTCCTAACTCCTTGATGGCCTGATAAACCCAACTGTGTTGGCTTGACTGTGTTTTGTGTGTATCCATGGCTATGTGTAAGCCTGTTTGTTCCTTATTCCTTGGAGAATCATGCCCAACTAGGGGGTGGCAGCGTTGCTGAGAGATTAAGGAGCACACTGGCCTATGGTTTGGTGGAACATTGCAGCGACGTAGCTGGTTGCGGACGAGTTCTTCATAAGATAAGTAACCTTGTCTATTTTACTTCCGCAATCATATTTTCTGTTAATGAATGGGATGAACATGTTGAATGCTTGTGTGAACGTATGTTTGCTTCCGCTGTATGATAAATGTTCATGTATGCATGTTCTAGTTCAAAGAATTTGGTTTCAACATTTTTATGCATGTACATGTTCATGGGGCTCTTAGCCCAGATGGTTAACGCCATAATAGCGTCCTCTTCTCCCGTCTGAGGGTTGGGGATGTTACAGTGTGGTATCAGAGCTCATGTTGCAGCATGGGCCTGAATGGACCATGAAGATGCAATGACAGAGGCAAGATTTCTTTCTGCCTAGCAGAGATCAGTAGTTGATGACAAAAAAATTCCACAAATTTTTCTAAGTGTTTGAACTGTCGGTTCATCGGAACACTTAGCGGGAAGGAATTCCGATGTAGCGGAGAGCTAGGCAGAAGCATACCCAACAGAGGATAGTTGAAAGAAAAAAATTGCAGGAAAATTGTCTAAGTTTTCGTCGATCGTCGATGGAACTTAGTGGATGTGGGAGCCGCAGTTACGGTGAAGATCAGGTGAAGGACACCGAAACGCCGGCTCGATGTAGTGGAAGAAACAACCGATATTGACTTTCGGTGTCAATGAAATTTAGTTGTTCAGACTGCCGGGGCTGTCGATGGAAAATAGTTGTTGGGATTGCCGACACATAGCGCTTAATGGTTCCGACCGCTGACAGATGCTATGTTCCGTAAAAGAAGAAGAGAAATTTTTTTTGAAAATTTGTCTAAGTGTTGAAGACCATCGGCGATCGACGAAAGACAGTAGTTTGGATTGCCGATACTTAGTTGATTGAGTGCCGCCATTGCGGATGGCTAGGCCACTATGCTTCCGATGGGTAAGGCCTCCGGCCATCGACGCAGTAAGGAAAATTCAAAGTAGTGAAAACATCGGCTATCGGAGGAAGAAATTTGCTCGTGCACCCACCATTTCGGAAGCCTAGAGCACTAGCCTTCCGACGAGGAGACTGCCGATACCGATCAGGTTATGCCTCAACAAATTGGGCCACCGATCGAAGGAAGATCGAAGATGATGGGCCGCCGTTGTGGCTGCTGAGGGAACTATTTCGTCGATGCATAGTGCTTAGTGGATTCGACCGCCGATGAACAGCGGAGGAGGTTAGTTGTTTTGACTACCGAAACGTTGGATTGTAAGTTGGGATGAGACCCGATCCTATACAGGGGAAATTTTGAGTTTTTCGTGGGATTTCCCAGCAGATTTCGACTGATTTTTAGAGGGATTTTCAGTGGTTTTTCCGTGCTGATTAGGAGAAAAGTGGTAGCGATCTTATGCGCCATATTGCATGAAAAAAAATGATTTACAAAAGAAAAATGAGGGCGCTGCCCTCGACTCGCCCTGTAGTGGTGCAGGGAAGCCACAAGGGGGAAAGCCCCCCTTGGCCCTCATCATTCCCCTCAAACAAACGTTCTTTGATGAAGAAAATATTGTGTTTGGGAAAATTTGTTATTTTATGATTATTCCAGGAGAAGGTAAATGATTCTGATTTATATCATTGTTATGCATCTAACAATTGTGTTACTAACACGTTTGCAGAATCATAGTCACCTCCGAGGGCAGTATTCCAGGTAGTGCAGTTTGGTAAGTAAGTGGTGGTTCAGTTATGAGAACCCATGATGGGTATGATGCTCGGGAATCTTACGAGCGTGCACGAGATGCGATGCGAGAAAATGTCCGTAATAGAAATGATGACATAGAGTCTAATGAAAAAAGATTCCAAGAGACACCATCAGATGTTGCAGCCACCATGAGAAGCTTGATCAAAGCACAGGACGAGCAGCATCAGTTGAATGCTGCAATGTTGCAGAGTTTGACAGACTTACATAGAAAGATAGATTTTGGACAAGGTACAGCAAGACCAGAAGGGAGTAAGAGCAGTACTAGGAGAAGGAGAAGGACTTCTAGTGGATCATCTGACTCCGAAGAATCCAGCGGGGATTCAAGTCCTTCTTCTCATAAAAGGAAAAGAAAGAGACACCATAGGGATTGCTCTCGGGATGAATTTAAGAAAGCTAAACCTCCTACATTTGATGGTGAGGTAAAGACTGGACAAGAGGCTGAATCTTGGCTTCTTGGGATAAAGAAGTACTTTCAAGTGCATGATTATTCAGGAAACATGAAGGCAAGAGTTTCCATATTCAATCTGAATGGAAGAGCATCCATTTGGTGGGAACACTTCAAACAAGAAATGAGGCTTAAGTGGAAACAGTTCAAGAAGTATTTCAAGTAGAAATACCTCTCTGATAGGTATTATGATGACAAGATTAAGGAGTTCCATGAGCTGAGATTGGGACAGCGGACCATGGAAGAATATGCAAATAATTTTTTGGAGCTGTTGAGGTATGTCCGATACATCAGAGATGAAAAAGTGAAGGTCCAGCATTTTTTGAGTGGATTACCTCAGTCTTACAAAGATAGAATTGAGTTTTATGAACCTAGAACTCTTGAAGAAGCAATAAGGAAGGCTAAGTATTTCTATGAGCAAAGAAAAGGTGAGTCGGATTACCATAAGGCATGGAAGGACAAGAAGAATGAAAAGTTGGACCAAAGAAAGAAAGGTTTCAAACCTTCTAACTTCAGGAATCAACAAAAGCAGCCATCCCAAGCTGCGAGTAAGCCAGTTGGAGTGATAGGAGACAAGCCTAAGGATCCACAACAGAATAGAGGACCACTCCAATGTTGGAAATGTGGAGGGCCCCACATGCGCAGAAATTGTCCACTCGAGAATGCGAGTGCAAGGCCAGCTTATAACATTTAGGAAGCAGAAACAGTGGGTCAAGTAGCAAGGGCAGTCCCTAGGATTTATGCAGCACTGGAGGACCTCCAGGAAAATCACCAGTCAACTGTGGTTGAGGTAGCAGGTAATATTGTTGAGCAATCTGTTTCTATTTTGATTGATCCTGGTTCTACGCACAGTTACATTACTCCTAGAGTAGTGGAGATTTGTGCTTTTAAGAAAGAAAGAATAGGAAGTCTTGGTTAGTCCAGCTAGCCACTGGAACTAAGAGAAAGGTCAGTGAAGTGGTAGAGAAATGTCCATTGGTCATGAATGGGTTGGCCACTTGTGTAGATCTGAATGTTCTACCGCTTGGTTCCTATGATGTTCTCATTGGGATGGATTGGTTAGAAGCTCACAGGGTGAAGCTTGATTGCTACAATAAGACTTTCGAATGCATGAATGAATAAGGGAACCTAGTAGTGGTGAAAGGCATTCCAAAGGTGATTTCAGTACGGTAGGTTTCAACAATGCAGTTAAAGAAGTTCTGTAGGAAGGGTTGCCAGTTGTATGCAGCTCATATTTTGGAGGCATCAGGAGATGAAACTCCTAGGTTGGAGGACTATCAGGTGTTACAGGAATTCAGGGATGTGTTTCCTGATGAGATTCCATGGCTTCCTCCAAAGAGGGACATTGATTTCACTATTGAACTTGTTCCAGGATGAGCACCAGTGTCCAAGGCACCCTACAGGATGAGTACACTGGAGATGCTAGAGTTGAAGATGCAACTGCAGGAGTTTTTGGAAAAGAAGTATATCTGACCGAGTGTGTCTCCTTGGGGAGCACCGGTTCTATTTGTAAAGAAGACAGATGGTACACTCAGATTGTGTAGTGATTACAGATAATTGAACAAGGCTACTGTGAAGAATAAATATCCTTTTCCTAGGATTGATGACCTCTTTGATCAAATGAGAGGAGCAAGGGTATTTTCCAAGATTGACCTGAGGTCTGGTTACCATCAGGTGAGAATCAAGGATGAAGACATTCATAAGAAAGCCTTCAGAACAAGGTATGGGCATTATGAGTTTGTAGTGGTACCATTTGGTCTCACAAATGCACCAGCTACATTTATGTGCCTTATGAATAGTGTCTTCAACAGGTATTTGGACAAGTTTGTTCTTGTTTTCCTTGATGACATTCTTGTTTATTCTAAGAATGAGGAAGAACATGAAGAGAATTTGGGATTGACATTGCAATTTCTCAGGGAGCATCATTTGTATGCAAAACTGAGCAAGTGTGACTTCTATAGAGATAGAATTCAGTATTTGGGTCACATTATCTCAGAGGAGTGTATATCTGTGGACCCTGAAAAGATTGAAGCCATTATGAATTGGCCTACTCCAAGAAATGTGACAGATGTAAGATCTTTTATGGGACTTGCAGGATACTACCGGAGATTCATTGAGGGATTTTCCAAAGTTGCATATGCCATCACTTCTTTGCAAAAGAAGGGGATGAATTTTGAATGGACATTGAGGTGTGAAGAAAGCTTCCAGCAATTGAAGAAGCTTCTCACCAGTGCATCGGTATTGAAGGTTGTAGATCTAGAGAAGGATTTTGTGGTGTGTACCGATGCATGCGGACAAGGGCTTGGAGGAGTCCTTATGCAGGACAACCACGTGATATGTTATGAGTCAAGAAAGCTGAAGGAGAATGAGAAGAACTATGCCACTCATGATCTAGAGCTTGCAACCATAGTACATGCTCTCAAGATGTGGAGACATTACTTGATGGGTAGAAGATTTGAGTTCAGAACAGACCATTGTGGTTTGAAGTATTTGTTTGATCAACCTACTTTGAATGCTAGGCAAGCAAGATGGTTGGAATTTTTATGTGAGTTTGATTTTGAAATCAAGCACATAAAGGGAAAGGAAAATAAGGTAGCTGATGCACTCAGCAGGAAGGTGCAGGAAATGCATGTGGCATCTCTTAGTATTTGCCAATCAGATTTGAGGCAGCAAATTGTTGGTCATGTTGCTGGAGATGAATTGTATGAACAGGTGGAAGACAAATTGCAGCAGCAAAGTCTCGAGAAGAGGTATGAGGGATATAAATTTGAAGAAGATGGACTTCTCACTTATAAAGGTAGAATTTATATTCCAGGTGTAGTAGATTCGAGGAGAGCTATTATGGATGAAATCCATCAAGCTCTGTATTCTAGTCACCCAGGATATCAGAGGACAATTGCTACGGCTAGAAGGCAGTACTTCTGGCCAAGAATGAAAAGGGATATGGCTGAGTACATTTCCAGGTGTATGAAATGTCAGTAGGTAAAGGTTGAGCATCAACATCCAGCAGGATTGTTGCATCCTTTGCCAGTTCCAGAATGGAACTGGGAAGTTATTTCCATGGATTTTATTACAGGGTTGCCGATGACTTGGAGACAACATGATTCCATCATGGTTGTGGTGGACAAGTTGACAAAGGAAACGCATTTTATACCGGTTAAGTCTACGCATAAGACTGATGACATTGCAAAGATCTTCATGATGGAGATTTTTAAATTGCATGGATTGCCTAAGGCAATAGTCTCTGACAGAGATGTCAAGTTCACTTCCAATTTTTGTAAGGGGTTGTTTGCAGATTTGGGTACAAAGCTAAACTTCAGCACTGCATACCATCCTCAGACAAATGGGTGGACAGAGAGAGTTAACCAGGTGCTTGAAGATATGCTTCGCATGTACGTAATGGACAAACCAACCAAGTGGGAAGATTACTTACACTTGGTAGAGTTTGCTTATAACAATGGCCATCAGGAATCCTTGGGGATGAGTCCGTATGAAGCTTTGTATGGAAGAAGGTGTAGGACACCTGTGACTTGGGATAAACCAGTGAATAGGATTGTGCTTGGACCAGAATTGCTCAAGGAAATGGAGCAAGAGGTTGTGAAGATCAGGCAGAATCTGAAAGCAGCACAGGACAGACAGAAAAGCTATGGAGATAAGCATAGGGTGAACAGGGAGTTCAATGTTGGGGATCATGTTTACCTCAGAGTTCCTTGAAGCTTGGAAGTTGTGCCAAGCTGTCACCTAGATACTGTGGGCCGTTTGAAGTGCTTGAAAGAATAGGGCCAGTTGCATATAGACTTGCATTTCCTGCTAGCACTAGAGCTCATAATGTTTTTCATGTTTCTTTACTTAAGAGATATGTACATGATCCTAACCATGTGATAAATTGGGATGTGATTCAGGTGGAACCCGAGGGAGAGTTCCAAATCAAGCCAATGCACATCCTCGACAAGAAGGTCACAATGCTTCAGAACCGGGCCATAGGTCAGGTAAAGGTGCAATGGGAGCACTACGGACCTGAAGAGGCTACATGGGAGCTGGAGGATGCCATGTGATTGGCACATCCATTTTTGTTCAATTCTGCGGATCACTGAGGCGGTACCAGTGTAGCATTTTGTTCAAATTTTGTAAAGCACTAAGGACAGTGCTATTGAAGGGGGAGGGGAATGTAACACCCTGGTTTTGACTCCGTACATGATATATATATTTTAATGATCATGGTGCAGAGCTAAAGGCCAAGGCCCCACCATTGATTGGTTATGCTATGTTTCAGGTTGAAAATTGGTCACCGATGGTATATCAGGGCATGCGGCATACATATTGAGTTTGTCATCATGTAAATATGCATATTTAATTAAATGAACCCAACCAGCTACGCTCGTGGCAACTAAATTGAGAAGGGGCATGATTTTCACAAGGATAAGTGTGTGGAATGTCAAACCTTGGGAAATAGGGAAAAAGCCATGTGTCACCTTCCCTTGTCTTACCCAACTACCACCATTAAAAACTGTTGCTGTTAGCTGGGGAAGTTATGGCTAGGAGTGGAGTGTGGCAGGACTATCAGTCCTTGCCTACACGCACACTCCACCAGCGTGGTTGACCTCACGATGGCAAGCAAAACCACCGCCATCACTCCAGCAGACACACCACTCTTTCCACAACGGTGCTGAAACACTCATACACTTTCGACTACTGCGCATCCTCACGCAGGGAGCATTGTCTGTTCATTATTCTCATGCACGGGTACCTTTCCGGTTTGGCTCTCGCGTAGCCAGGAGAGAGGAGCCGTCTCCGCTATCATTCACATTTTGCATCACAGAGGAACTTGGTGTGTTTCTGTTTGTAATTAGGATTGGGTGTAAATATTCTCTCATGCTCTGTGTTCTGCGTTGTTGTTATTCACGCAGCAAGCTAGGAGCTGTTCGGTCACTGTCACCCATGATTTTCCTGTGGAGAGCCATTTTATGCTCAGGGACTGTGTGTAAGTTTTCCTTACTGATTTGTGGCTCACGCATATGTTCTTCCCTCTGTACATTTGGTGTCTGGTGCAAGTTTCTCTCGCGCACAGGCTGGGAGATTGTATTTTATCCCCAGCGAGGTCCGTGTAAGTCTTCCCGTGGCTTCATTTCCCTAGATGGACTATTGTTCCCCACGTTTGTCAGTTGTGTATGTTGTTACGCTTTCAAGAGCTGCCACAGACTATTTGGAGTCATTTTCCCTGCTAAGTTGTAACAGCTGATTGATTGCATGTGTGCAATGGTTGGTCTTCGGACTATGTTGGGAGCAGGGATGGGGGATTCCTTTTCTTGATAAACTTGGTGTTTGGAAACCACACAGACAGAGCTAGAGGGATGGATTTCTTCTCCACAACCCCTGAATAGCACTGGAAGGGAATGCAGGGCCTGAGGGACTGTGTAGCAGAGAAGGGATTGAATCCTTGTGTTGGGTGTGTGTGGGTGTCTTAGAAGTCTGGCTAGTTCTGGTGTAGGTGTTCCTAGCTCTGTAATGAGCTCACCGGCTTAGCATTTAGCCTTTGCTAACTCCTTGATGGCCTGATAAACCTGACCATGTTGGCTTGGCTATCTTGTTGATGGCCTGATAAACCCAACTGTGTTGGCTTGGCTGTGTTTTGTGTGTATCCATGGCTATGTGTAAGCCTGCTTGTTCCTTATTCCTTGGAGAATCATGCCTAGCTCTGGGGTGGCAGCGTTGCTGAGAGATTAAGGAGCACGCTAGCCTATGGTTGGGTGGAGCGTTGCAGTGACGTAGTTGGTTGCGGACGAGTTCTTCATAAGATAAGTAACCTTGTCTATTTTACTTCCGTAATCATATTTTCTGTTAATGAATGGGATGAACATGTTGAATGCTTGTGTGAACGTATGTTTGCTTCCACTGTATGATAAATGTTCATGTATGCATGTTCTAGTTCAAAGCATTTGGTTTCAACATTTTTATGCATGTACATGTTCATGGGGCTCTTAGCTCGGATGGTTAACGCCATGGTAGCGTCCTCTTCGCCGGTCGAAGGGTTGGGGACGTTACAGGTGAGCTTGAATAAGCCTCGGATCCCTACTAACACCTTCTTCCTACTATCATAGAGCATCGTTGATGCTTATCCTCCTTGATCATAGTGCATAGTTGACTCCTTTCAGTAGCATACAAAGAGCAGAGAGTGATTCCTGATGCCCTGGTGCAGCCTTTTAGAGTGCACCGAGGTAGACCATCTCCAACTTTAAGGCTTGTCCTTGATTTTTTTTTGTTTCTCTTTGGTTTGTTTCAATTTTCATTCTTCCTTATTGACAGGACTGATAATGTTTTGAGCTCGATCTTCCCCTTTGAGTTAGATCTCAATTTTTTTTTAGTAAGAAGCTTTGAAATTAAAATATTCGTGTGGATTTTAGCCTTGGGTCCATAGTTTGTCTATTGATCTTCTGAAAGTGATATAAAATCTGTAAAAAAGGAAAGTGTTGTAGTTTCTTGCACTCCATTGTGTGTGATCGTTTAGCCTTTTTATTTTTGAAATTACATCAAAATGAAAACATGTTTGCATGTTTGATTTGATTTCTTTTGGGTTTCCTGAGTGATTGAAATATTTATTTTTTCAATTGATTAAAGAAGCATAAGTGTTTAGATGCTATAAAATTCAAGTTTCCTTTTCATCTCAGAGATATCTTAGGCTTAGTATTGGAAATTCTTGTGTGTTTTGGAATTTTTTTTGAAAGCTTGAAGGTGAAATTGTTGAAAGTTGCACAGTAATCTTGGTTGAAAAAAGAAAAGTCTCTCCCTTACTCTAGGTGGAGTTCATAGAAGAGAAAAAATACATTGCATATAGATCCTAATCTTGCAATTTGATCTACATTCCACAAACATTCACTAACCATAAAGATAAAATCAATTGTAGCTTAGTTTAAAATATTTAGTAATTTGAGTGATAGGTTAGAAGACGTTTCCAACATCTATAAACATAGGTGTTGCCATTTCTGTCCTGCACTGCATGTCGAGGATCATGCAGTTCTTCCATGTACCAACCCGTATATAGAAAGACTTTTCACATACCTTTAAGGTATTTCGAAAGGTTCTTCACGTACTCAGTAGTACATTAGAAGGCCTCTTTCGAACTGTTGTGCATCAGAAAACATTAACACGGATTTGAGTTCCCATGTACCTTGTGTATATTAGGATACCTCTCTAGGAAACCCATTCCAACTGAGAATATCCTTTTGGTCATATTGTTGGAGCAATACACCGAGAAAAACACTCGGGGAGCTACTACGCACGTGTCGTCCAAGTAGTTCGGTAGTCAGGAAAGGTTATAGTCCCAACCGTCCTTGTCGCATTTTATTGTTAGACATTGTAGTATATTGCGACTTGCGAGAGCTTGACAATCCTAGTGAGGAATCGACTTTCATCATCCCATCCTATCACTTGAGTTTGCTTGCGGAATTAGCTTGCGTAGGATTATTTGTGTGTGATCTCTTCCTTTAATAAAAATCTAGAGTAGAAGTTTTCAGCCAACATTCTGGCTGAGTAACTTGTGAGAAAATCTCACAGGTTGCAAGGTTTACCACTAACTTTCCTCCTTCTATGGAAGAAAGGGAGAGGGAAACCATGGACCAACCGGCTACAGCTGATTTGCATGTAGAAAGAATTTCGGTTACTTAATTTGGGGAAGTTTGTTCCTTTGAAAACCCATCCAATTTTGTGGTAGTTTAACAACCTTCTACAGAAGATACAACTTTTCATTTTCAAATGGAGGGTCAATTAGGTGCACGAGATTCGGTTTTTCCCATCCATCTAACGATACTATGGCATTAGAATTTGGTCAAATGGATCATTTTGTGAGAGGCATCAAAATTTGCTCCAATGGATCCTTTTGTGAGACTTCCCTAGGACATGCCATCTCTGAATACGAAACCACCAAATTACCTTATGTTACCCCCACCCACGAGAAACTAGATTCGTTATGAATGAAAAAATCCTCGGACCGGTTTAGGAAACTCTTGCTCATTTGTGTAGAATGGGAGAAAACATAAGAAAAAGGAGTGTTTCTCCTCTACCCCATCATTCATAAATAGTCTCCCCTGCATACCATGTTATTTCATCATCTCATGTGGCTCCTAAATCAGGGTCACCAGTTCAAAACATGGTCACTTATGATCATCTGGGTCAACCCTCCATCCCCACCCCACCGGTATGAAATCTCCCATCTTTTTCTAATTCTCCTGTACCTTCCACGAATTGGGGGAAATCCCTAGCCCAAGTTTCTTTATCAACCAGGTGAACTGTTTCTAGCATTGGGAAAAATCTTGGTGTAGGGAAACCAGTAGTCAATGTACTTTCCACCAATACCAGGGTGGTTATCCCCTCTTCCTATACGGGAAAATCCTCATGGGTCCAACCTTCCTTTAGTTGAAATTTATGTGAAAATACCTATCTAAGAAAAAAAACCACCTATAGTCAATCAAAACTATCAACCTATTGCATCAGGAGTTGGTGCTTATCCCATAATTCCTTACCCCAGAAGTATGTATACCCCATGGGGGAAACCTAATTGGTTAAATGTACTTGACCCTGAGGGGCCACCTATTAATATTGATGTAGGTCATGGAGGTCCACCTTCAAGAGACACGCCACCTAGAGGCCCACCATTCACAGGTACACCTTCTAGAGGCCCACCTTTTGGAGGTCCACCACCTGAAGAACAAGATTTTGGAGGTCTACCTGTCGAAGGCCCACCACTTGGAGGACTGCCTCCAATTAGAGGGCCACCTTCTTTAGGCCAACCATATAGAGGCCCACCTCCCTTGGGAGCCCCACCACCTAGAGGACCCTAGGGAGGATTATTCATGAATCAACAACCCAATCAACCTGTCATGGGAACATCGTCAGTGACCCATTTATCAATCAAATTATAGTCCTACATGTCCACAAATGCCTAATCATTATTACCAGTACCCTCAAACTAACCAACAGTTACCATTTCTGGCTACTTTAGATATGCTAGATTTGTTTAGATTGATTAATGATCCCATCCATCACGATCCCTCGTGGTCGTATATTGATGTTAAGTTACCCTCTAATATACCCAAAATTGATGGTAAACCTGGTGAAGATCCCAAGAACCACGTGACGACATGTCACTTGTGGTGCTCATGCATTCTTTGATGGATGACTCTATTCGTTTATTATTTCAGATAACTCTCACTAGGGTGGTTGCAAAATGGTATATTGAGTTCCCTCAACATTCCTTTTGGATTTCAATACCTTAGCAATGTCCTTTTTGATACATTTCCAGTTTCCAATCTAATATGAAATAGGTCCGGATATTTTGACCTCGCTTCACTAAACCACTTCCACCCATATATCTGATCATATACATGAGTGGAGACGACATTGCAGGTTGATAAAAGCTCCCATTCCTGATCAGTTATTTGTCGGTTGGATTACCAAATCTTTGCTTCCCTCCATTGCTAGGGATGTTACCATGGGAGTTTTTGTTACCGAGTAGCAAGCTATTAGTCATGCTTAGTACCTTGACTTGGTTTATTCCCAGTCAGGAACTCTGTATGACTTGATCCCCCACGCTCCTCATTCGACTTCATATCCTTCACTACCTTTGACGGAACCACTTGCCGATGGTGTTCTTGGTTCAGTCCAAACACATTTGACACCCAAATCCTAGAAAAAAAAAACCAACCCACCATGACTGCTAACCAGGCTTTTTCGAATCCCAATACTGCTTCCCCTCCTATTGTTTTGACCAAAGTGAATGCGTTCCAATCCTCAGAATCTTCAGGAACAAAGAATAAAGTAAAGAATAAATCCAAGAAATCTGAGAACCAACAAGAAGGTAATAAAATACAAAACCCCAATGTCGAATCTAAAAACAAGAGAAAGGAAAAGTTCCCCTACCTTATATGTGGAGGTGAACACTTCACCAAAGAGTGTCCTCATTGTGAGGAGTTTAGTAAATTTCTTAAAAACACCCTTACCCCGTTAGTGTTAACCGACCCATTCCCCACCCAACAACAATTGATTGACCAAAAATCCTTGCATGTGTGTTATAGCTCAAAATGACACTTCTCTGCCTGTGACCACTTTCCCATGATCCCGTCGCATGTAGACATTTCCATGACGACCCTTCATGAAAGTCATTGAAAGTCACTGAAAAAACACCTATATTGGAGGACCCATATATTCATTTATGTAACTCTGTTTGACCTCATCTCTACACCGTTGGAAAGGTATTTCAGTTAGCTAAAACTTTCTAGAAGACACCAAAGTCTGAAAATGCCCAGAAATACCCTTAAAATGCGTTTTTTGTTCATTCACGATTTTCCTTAAGGCAAACGCACAAATGTGCCTCTTAGCATTTAAACATTAAAACACGAGTTAATTGGAGATTAGTTAAGTCATTTAACTTAATTTCCTTAACTGCTGTAACTTCTCTAACCTTTGAAACTACCTTATTTCACCCATATAAATAGAGGTAGGGAGGTCCATGAGAGGAGGACTTGAATTTCTGCATTGTTATGCTGGAGGAATCGGGACTCTCTTTGCCCACACCTTTGCCTTGGAGGTCTTCCCCTTGTGTTGCAAAGCTTGGAGGCTGAGTTCTTTGGAGAAGAGAAGCAGCAGAACCAGATCAAGGTTTTGTGAGGTTCCAAACTTGAAGAGAAGGTATACTTGTACTTGTTTTCAAGATTAATAAAGATGTGATGTCCTTGTTCTTCCCAAATCATTGTTCAATGTGTGATTGAATATCTGTTTATGATCATATGATGATGTTATTCATATTATTAGTTTCAGATTTATTTGATTATCATTGTCTTATATGTGGTCATAATGGTTTGAGGAAGGTATAATTCGTTTTGCAGGTCTCTTGGAGCGAGAGGAGCAAGAAGAGGATTGAAGAGAAATCTTGGACCAGCCTTCAGTTAGTCAGGTGTGGACCTTTCTCATCTCTAATATTGCTTGTATATGCTTCCTGAACATTGTGCATCTCTCTTTCAACCCCAGTATGTTGATGGCCTCTTAAACCCTAGCCATAGGATACTTTCCTTTACAACAGAACTTGCGACTCCGTTGGGGATAGCCTTGTCTGTTTGGGGTTTCTCTTGATTTCTTTCAGCCTTTTGCATTGTTTCAGGTCCTTCTTGCCCCTTAGGAACAATTTATAAATTTGATAGCACACTTCCCCTGCCTTCTTAAGGTGGTTTTTGAACTTTTTTGGGAATTTTTCCACCCATTCGCGAGTTGCTCTTCTGAACAGTCGCCAATACTTGCTTGCATTCGCGGGTTGCTATACTGAACAGTCACTAGTCATTCGCGGGTTGCACTTATAGACAGTCGCGAATGCCCCTTTAAACAATGTTTTTTCCTCTTTTGTGATTTTTCCTCTGTTTGAAGGTGTTTTGGGTAGGTCTTTTAGGGTCCTCTGTAGGTGCATGACTCTAGGGAGTTAGTGTCATCCTTTTTGCTTGTTCTCTATCTATGTGGTAAGCCTTTTTATAGCATTAGGGTTTGTTCTTTGCTCTTTCCTCCGTCTCCTTTGCTTGGTTTGATTTTTGGCCTATGTTTCTGATCAGCCTCTGTTAGTGATCTTTGTTTGATTTCAGAAGCTTGTTGGTGTTGATTTCCTTCTTGTTTTGTTGGTTAAATTCATCATGCCAAAATAGTTTGGCTTGTCTTTTATGCAAGCCTTCCTTCCAAGTAGGGTTTATACTGACTTTAGAGCACTCTAGAGTTTGTTTGGTGGTTGTTTAGCAGAGTTCCTTTTGCTTTGTTCTTGTTATCTGCATGCTTTTTCTTTGTAGGTAGTTTTTCTTTTGCCTTTATAAAAGAAAATTAAAAAGAAATTGATTTTTGCTGCTTGTCCCCCCCCACCTCTTTCTTTGGCTTGACCTTGTTAAACAAGGTACTGAGCAGCTTTTGTTTGTAGGTTTAGATTGATACTTGTGACTTGTTGACCTTTGTTTATGTCAGTCTTATTGCTCAGTCTCTTCATTCCAAAGTTGTTGGCTTGTCTATCTTTGTGAGCCTTCCTTTCAAGAGAGGTTTATATTCAACTTTAGGGAGACCTAGGGTTTGTTTTTGGGGTGTGGAGTAGTTGTCTATTTGCTTTGCTTTCAGTATTTGCTTGCATTAGTTGATAGGCTAATTTTTTATTTTGCATTTATAAAAGAAAAAGACAAAAACAAATCTTTGCTTTATATGCATGTAGATTAGTTTTTTAGTTTAGATTGCATAGCATATCTTTGTTTTTGGAAAAATATAAAAAGAATTTTGTTCTTTTTGGCTTTCAAGTTTCTATTTGAAAAATAAATATAAAGAGAATAGTTTTTGCTTTTTGCATTTCATTTCTCTTTGCTTAGTCCTTTGTTTCAAATTTTGAGTCAAAACACCACATCAGTTTCATGCCATTTACCCTCTGAGTAAAAAACAACCCATAAAATAAATGATATAATTTTAAAAATTACTAGTAAGTTTTATTTTATAGGGTCATACAGCAACTAGCTTAGGCTAGACTTGTGGGATAGGGAGTTTTAACTCCCCACAAGTGTTAAAATTTTAGACGTAGTTGGCCTATCACTAGGTAAATCCTTTTCTACATTGATTGTATCTGGGAAGCTCCTCTCAAACGGGAGTTAAGCACTAGGTCGCGTGGAGGCTTGGACAGAGGAGATAACCCTCCGAATCCTTGTCAAAACGTAACCCAGGACTTTTACGCATCTGGGGATTCTATCCTAGACAGAGTTTCGAGCTTAGCTACCCTGCCCATGCGTATGAGTTCGACTGACGACTGTCCCCCCAGACTGTCAATTTAGTTAAGGTAGCCTCTAGTCTCTTTGACATTTAGGGTTCATACACAGGTACACCGGAAGGTTATTTCTGGTTGACCTTGGACGGGCTTGGAAGGTAACCCTTGTGGAAAGTGCAGGAGGGTGGTGGGTGATTCCTACGCTTGTGCCTGAGAACCACCTCAAGGACGCCAAGTAACTTTCTATCAGCTTTCTTCTGGAAAGTACATCTTATACCTGTTTGTCAGTTTGGACTTTAGGAATTTTTTAGTGAGTGCTGTGTGGTTTGTCTGTACTTAGTGGGCCTTTAGGTGTCTGCTTTGTAATTTTTGTTGACCATCAACCTTAGACTTTGTCTCTAGTTTTGAAACTATGGCTAACACCCCTTTGAACACCAACCAAGAGATCCCCATGATGGGAGCTCCTTGTCCTATTCCTCTCACAGGGAATGTTGGTGTTCCCTTGATGGCCACCTTGAATCTTCTGGGATTCACCCTAGGGCTACCGGTGTGGTTGTTTTCCACTCCAACTGTCCTGAATGCTCCTGATGCTTCTCAAGTAAGCTCCTTATATCAAGGGCATCAAAACATTGCTACCCCTTCACCTGTAGTTAGTTCTCCTCCTCCTTCTACCTCATGCGGTGAAAGTACTGATACTAGTAACCGGCAGTCTAAAAGGAGTAAAAGAAGGAGGAATAGGAAGAAAGCACATAAGCAAGGGGGCACCTGTTCAACCTCTGCAAGTCAAGTTGAACCTCACCACCTAGTCTCGGTTGTTCAGGCTGGGGGCACCCATCCAACCTCTGCAGGTCATGTTGGATCTAGTCACTCAACCTCTGGTGTTCATGTTGAATGCACCCGTTCAACCTCTGGTTTTCAAGTTGAACCATCCTATCCAACCTCTGTTGTTCATGTTGGAGCTATCCATCCAGCCTCTGGTGATCAAGCTGGTGGGATCCTTCCAACCTTTTCAGGTCATGTTGGATCCTGTCACTCAACCTCTGGTGTTCAAGCTGAGTGCATCCGTTCAACCGCTGGTTTTCAAGTTGAACCTTCCCATCCAACCTCTGTTGTTCAAGTTGGATCCATCCATCCAGCCTCTGGTGTTCACGCTGGTGGGATCCTTCCAACCTTTCCAGGTCACGTCGGATCCGGTCACTCAGCCTCTGGTGTTCACGTTGAGTGCACTCGTTCAACCTCTGGTGTTCAAGTTGAACCTCCCCATCCAACCTCTGTTGTTCACATTGGATCTGTTCACCCAGCCTCTGTTGCTCACGCTGGGGGCACACACTCAACTGCTACAAAGCATGTTGATCCTAACCATTCAACCTCTGTTGTTCACATTAATGGTGCCCGTCCAACCTCTACAAGTCATGTTGGACCCAGTCTCTCAGCCTCTGGCAGGCACGCTGAGGGAAGTCTCTCAGCCTCTGTACTTCCAGTTGGAGACAATTCGTCAACCACTGCGAGTCATGTTGACATTGTTGACAAGTCTACCTGTTCAAAACACAAGCCCAAGTTTCCTTGTAAGCTTTGTGAGGGAGACCACCTTACTTATAAATGCCCTTCTATCGCGGAGGTGCGAAGAGTTTGGATTCATGGTCATCCCATTTTTGAACATTCTGATGTCTCTCAACAACCAGCCTCTCTTAGTGAGGTTGGATCGAGTCACTCAGCCTCTGTAGTTCATGCTGGGGGCAAACTCTCATCCTCTGCTAGTCATGTTGAGAGCAAACAATCAGCCACTGCTAGTCATGCTGATACCGTTGAGAAAACTGGTCGTTCGAAGCATCATCTTAAGTTCCCTTGTGTGCTATGCAAGGGAGATCACCTCACTCATCTATGCCCTGCTATCCCAGAGGTGCGAAGAGTGTGGTCCAAGACTCATGGATTTTGTTCTTTTGAACACCCTATAGTTTCTCAACATCCTACTCAACCTTTGGTTGATCCAGTGGTCGAACAAATCTCAGATTTGCTTGATCCCACTCTTCTTTTGGAGAATGCTCCTCATGTGATTGAACCAATGCCATCTTTGGTCAATCCCACTCTCCCTTCAGAGAGTGACTTTGATGAAGCGGTTGAATCGATCCCAGTATCGATCAATCCCACTCTTCTTTCAGAGAGTGAAGTGTCTACTAGTCACATTTTCTTCACTACCAGTTCAGATCTTACTGAACAAGGGGGCACTGAACTTGTTTCGGATCAACCCCCACCAAGCCCTCGGATTTCTTCCTTTGATTGGGATAGCCTAGTTGAGCCGCGCCATCCTTCCCATGCACCTTTCCAGATAAAGGTCAAAGTTGAACCCTATACGATTGCTCATTGTATTGTTGATGAAGGGGCCTCAGTTAGTATTTTGTCTACTCGTGCTTGGCGAGGTATGGGTTCTCCCAGCCTTGTGTCAACTGCTATTCAGTTACTAGCGTTTGATAGAAGAACTTGTATAGCCTTGGGAATTCTTCCTCAAACACCTGTTACTTTGGGTGGGAAGACCGTCTCAGTTGACTTCATGGTAATAGAAGACCCCTTGGACTTTAATATGCTCCTTGGACGTGATTATGTCTATGCCATGCAAGCTGTGGTGTCAACATTCTTTCGTGTGATGTACTTTAATCATGGCGAATAAATTGTCACTATCGATTAGTTGGATTTTCTTGATCCGTCTCCTGACCCAACTAGAGACCAAGTCTTTCCTTTATTGATTCCCAGTGTTTCTGTAGACACTGCCCCGCCACAGGTGAACTATGTGGCTTCTTGTCCTTTGTATTCAATTGCTAATGAGAAGCAGCCTCTGTTTTCACGCTTATCTTCTCGGGACTTGGTCCTAGCAGTTGATCAGGTGAGTCATCCTATACAAACTGTAGAGCCTTCTCTCCACTCTGTCCATCCATTTGAAAGTTCAGATATGTGTCCTATCTAGGATGATTTCCTCCTTTCGGATGAAGTCTTCCTGGAGTCTTTGATACAGTCTGACCTTATTTTTCAGTTGTGATTAAGTCTAACCCTGATTTGCTTAGTAAGCCTTCCCTTTTTCTTATGTTGGTTTTTGTTGAGTCTTTTGATTCTTCATTTGAAAAGCAAGTCAGTGATCCTGATGAGTTTGATTTTTTCTTATGAATTTCTCAGCTCCTGTGATATTGAGTTTGTTCCTGCAGACTCTATCTCCCTTTTTTATTTTTGCTTCTCTTCTGAGGTTGATCTTATTGATTATAAACCCTCGAGCCTTGGTCCTATAGAATCTTCTTCAGTTGATTCTACCTTGACTTTTCCTTTTGTAGAAGATAGCAAAGTCACAAGTGTTTCTGCCAAAGTGACCCGCATCGGATCGTTTCTTCTGATGTTGTTGTTTCTTGGAGACGGGATTATTAGTTGGATTCACAACTATTTATGGGCCTCACCTTGTTGTTCAAGTTGTAATTGCATTTGCATGTGCCCTGGTCGCGCTTATGAGCCTGATGCCGGCTTCCACGCTTTTAGCTCGTTGTATAAGCCCTCATCTTTGTTCTCATTGCCGCCTAGACTTGTATCATTTTTCCTTTGCAACTTGACACCCTTTACCTTGAGGAGACGTTCCCCGAGTGTCCTTATCTTGCTCACTTTCCTTGCATTATGCATAGGTTTGTTCCTTGCGCTTGGAACTAGTTTCGCCTACCTATGACACTCGTCTCCTCGCATTTAGAACATTCTTTCTGCTCTCCTTCGAGCTCTTTAAAAACAGTAAGGAGGCCGCGAGTTGACTTTTCCGGACTCGTTAAAACTTCACGGGAAAGATTTTGAGTTTCCTTAGGCCCAAGTCTGACTCCTCAAAATAGACTTGACTGCCGAGTAAACTTGTCCGTTCAGGCTCGTTAAGAATATGTGAATGGGCATCCACATTGGTGGTAGGTTATCTCTTTCTCGGACCATGTGGAATAATACGAGAAAGGATCACTCTCCTTTCTTCGGAATTGAGAAGAGTATTCTCAGGCATAGGTTTATCTCTTTTCCTGACTTGAGGGACTAAATTTATGGAAAAGGAACCCCCGGTATGAGCTTAGTTTTCTCTTTTTCGTGCTCTGGACCAAAACATGAAAAAGATTCTGAGTGTACGTTATGTCTTTATCATGCTCGTTAAACCCCAAAGAACAAAGCATCGAGTTTATTGTTGTAAGCCCCATTTCTCGTAACCAAATGGATCTTTTCGAGTGATCTTGCCTTCCTTCACACTCGTAAAACTCAGGCTGTAT